>BCLG01001544.1:88375-106326 GCA_001602295.1 Zoysia matrella | reverse complement strand
GTCCAGCAACAGGTCCGCCCGGATTATTCCGCGGCCGCGGCGCCAGCGCTGGAGGCGGAGTGCCACAGTAGTTACGGCACCGGTGACGGCTTCCCGACCTTGGAGTCGTGGGATGATGATGCTCGCTTCTGAATCCGAAGAACTCTTGTTCCTCTGCCGCAGCCTGTGCTGTTTGTTTCTCTGTCTCACTGTCTGTAAGATAAGGTAGATCAGGTTTCAGCTTTATGGATGGATGAACAAGCATCGTGTTCGATTGTTAATCTGAGAACCTAAACAACTGAATAATTATAAGAAAATAAAGTTGCAAGATCTTTGCGTCACCAACTATATTCCATTCCTATCAGGTGTTCAGTGCACTAATTGGCTAGCTTGGCCAAGTACTACTCAAGTAGACAGTACAATTAAAGTATGACAAGCATCAAGCATGTAATGCTTGCTTAGACTCTACGACACGTTAAGCTGAAGGGATCAGCTAGTACAATTAGGGCCCTGTTTGGTTTCCTGCATGAACGGGTGCAAGAATTGCAGGTTCCGGGGCCTGGCTCACGGGGATGCAAAAGTGCTCCCGGAGCCTGGCTGGCTGGCAACGCTGCGAGATCTCGTTTACAGCGGGCCAGGTTTTTTGATGCAGAATTAAAAATTTTTTATGATTGATTAGTATATATTTAATAGTATTAAAATATTTTAATATAGATTAAGCATTAATCTAATATATTAAATATTAAATTGTGTATATTAAATTAAAATAATTATCATTTAATATATTTTTTTTCTCTTTAGTATACTACTGGTACAATCAATCAAACATCATTTGTTCACGACTTGACTTTTTATATACAGACAATCAAACAAACTATTACGAATGAGGTGAACCTGTCTAGGTTGAGCCTCGTTCACTAGATAGAGCTAAACTGAGTTACAGCCAACCAAACGGATTACTTCTGGTTGGCACCGGCCGGCCCAATTGTGTCGCTGGTTTGTAAGGATCTGACGTGTGCAAGCATGTCAGTCAGTAGTTCTACTAGTACAAAGGAGCACTCTGTTTCACCATGGCCTGGAATTATTAACGGGGTTCAACGCAGCGCAAGCCCTAGGAGTCAAAAGTAGCGGCGGAGTCGCGACAGCACGGGCCTTGGTCGGAGTTCGTACAGGCAGCAGCAGCCGGGGGAGACTCGAGACCCGACCCATGATGTGTGTTCATGTTCCTGGAGGAGGAGGATTCCTTCAAAAGCAGCCAGCCAGAGGAGGACGAAGAAAGCAAGGCAGAGGAGGCAAGAGCTCCGTTGACCGCTCTCGCCTCAACCGGTGAAGACGACCGGCCAGTTGTCCGGGTCCGGACCCACCAACACACGTGCTTCCTCGCGGCCAACCTGCCTGCCTATCACTGTTGTAGCACTTGACTTGGGCCGAGTCCAGCCATGGCAGACGCCAGCATCGCCTCATGCTCGTGTCATCAACTTAGGCACACGTACTACTCATACAAGTGTTGCAAGAAAGACGGACAGCAGCCATCGGTGTCAGCTCCGCTGGAAGCCTGGAACTAGAAGACGAATTGATACTCGTCTCAATTCATCATTTTAACACCTCTGCTCATTCAGCAACCCAGCCATCATAACAAAAACTACACAAAAATAGAGGAAAGAAACGACACAGATGTACAAATGGATCATGACAACATCTTGCTTCCAACTCATCCTCTCGTCTAGCAGATGTACAAGCATGCCAAAACGACAATTCTCAGTTTCTACTCTGGCCACAACGAAACACGGACAGGGGTAATTTACAACCCAACAACTTCTACATACTACAACTGCCAAGATGGCCATCCTGTTATCCCGGACAGGACTCCACTATTCAGGGAATAACCTACCCCAGTTTGACGCTACATTCCTCATCAGCAGCTAACTTTTCTGAAAACCAAGAAAGTTAGTTACAGGGAGCAGGAGATCAGCGGGATCAACAAATAAATGATTCAAAGCATAATCAGTACTGAAATATAATGTCAGTTACTAACTCCAAAAAAATTTGGGAGGGGGGAGGGGGGACTCTGAGGTCCACAGTACAAGCGCCGTGCCACCAGCCATGCCAAAAGTATAATCCGGAACAACAATAAGTTGACTCGATCCGCCCCCTTTGATTTTAGTGGAAGTCTTGTAGCAAAATAACAAAAGCTACATCTAGTAACAGTCACGATTATGATAAATTCCAAAAGGTGGAGCTGTCAGGTCTGACCTAGGGGAGGTCAAGTTACAATCAATCACAACTCATCCATACTGTTGCTTTCAGGGTAAGTTGAGGAGCGAAACCTTATTGACATGGGGAAAAGTAAGCAGAAACAGATCCATACTAGTCAAAAGAAAATGAAAGGGAAGCTAGCTCAGAGGCTAACATTACCAACTCTGACATCTTCTCCTTACAAGTTTTTGACCCAATCAGAGAAAGAGACATAATACATCTGAGAATTAACACTAACTATGTCCATAAAGTAGAGTTCACAAAACCATACAATCTGCATTTAAACAAAAACACACGAGCATACATAGACTAGAATACAAAAGCACCGTGATTCATGGCATCACGAAGAACATATCTATTTAGGCCAGATGTCTGAGATGCATCGGATAATAGATGCCAAGTTTGGCCCAAAATCAAATGATAACCATTAACACTTCCTGATTGTAAACATAGGTAAATTGTTGCAGGCATCAAAACGAGACAATCACATCAACAAACTCACATAACAGAATGAAATTCAGATGGTTCTATCTACAACATGAGATTTCGTACCTATTTTGCTATGATCTCCTTGTGAGCTTTGAATGACAAAATCACATTCCATGCAAGCGCTACAAAATTGGCAGCAAGAACCTGAAACATTGGGCAGCAATATGGCATCAACATATAAGCCTTGCTTTAAAAAATCACACAAAAAATACTTTTCAGAAATCGGAATACCAAATACTATATTTTTAAAAAATCATTGGCATGCACTTATAAATACCTGAAGTTTTTGTGGAACAAAGTAGAAATTCAAAAACTGAAACGGTATCCACAGCTGCCAATTTGCCACTACTGATGATGACCACTCCTGTAAATGTTGAAACAAAAATTAGACAGCAGAGAAAGAAAGCTGGTTCATAGTAAAATCACATAGTATTTTATATCATCGTACACTAGAGATCACCTCACCTGCTTAAGCTTTGGTACTACAAGGGATGGTTTTCCCTCCAGTGTGACCAGTAAGCTCATAAAGACTCCAATGAAAATTGGAGAGAAGATAAACTGAACGGGAGAAGCAAATAAAGGATCATGACACGTAATAAAATAAATATAGTCATATACTTGAAACTGGGAGAGAAAAGGAACAGGATCATGACCTGGTCAAGTAAAAGACGAACAATTGCACCTGATGCTCCATTGATTGTTACTAATTTACTCAAATACAAGTACCTGCGCGTGGGAACTAATTATCAAACAATAAACAGCTTAAGGAAGAGAGACAACTGATAGCCACACATAGACTAATTATCATGAGTATAACTGCAGCATAGATAAAATTACCAGATGTGCAGAGTTGGTCCAACCAGGACAAGTCCCAGGAATGTGAATACAAAGGTCCTCTTTAAATCTAGCTTTGGCGCTCGATCAATTGCAAGCTGGAAAAAAAATATAGTTGGCGTGCACGTTTAGTTAAGTGGTAGTACTAAACAACAGAAAATTACAATCCAGTGATCATTCAATTTCTAGGTTCCACTTTGAGTACATTGGCACTTGGCATTCATTGTGCAGGACTCTTGCACCAATGAACTAGTACTGTACAATTTCCGAAACCCATACTGAATTGCATAAAATGCTGCAAGTATTAAGGCAGGAGTGCTAAAATTTGCAGTGGATAAAATGTAACCTGGCATATCAGGTCCCCTGCCAAAGTCAGGACAGCAGAAGTGACCGCCTTTGTCATCACGGGATTCTGGTCAAGAGCCATCAAATACCTGCCATGACACATTGCGATTCGAAGATGAGCGCCCAACGGATTCTAACTTATTACTCATCCGTGTAGCGACCAGTCACACGTGGACGCGCGGAGTATAAAAAGTAGTGAAGCAGAATCGAATTACCACGCCAATAGCCTCCAATCCTGTGCGCCGGCACCTCCCCCTCCTGCGGTGCCAACGGAAGCAGAGGAACCGTTACCGCAGGAGGCGGCACGGAGCGGTGCTTCTAGGCGCCCGGCCTCGCGCGAGTGGCTGGCGGTCCGTGCGGCGAAGGCGGCGGGTCGGGAAGGGACAGCGAGGCGACGGCAGTGGAAGCTAACCGCGGTGGACCTCGCGGAGGCGGGGCGGGAAAGGACGGGGAGAGGCAGCGCCGACGCCATCGCCATGGCTCTGCTCCGCCGCAACAGTGGGGCGGTGGAGGATCGATGGAGCTTGGGTTTTGCGTGGGTGCCTCTGTCGCCTTCGCTAGGTTTAAGGACGCGCCAACTTTACGTTTCTTTACACTGAAGGCGGAAGGAAATCTTGGACCGTTGGATTAAAACCGCACAGCCACATCGGCACGGCCGTCGGCCTCTCGGTCTCGGGCAAGTCCAATGAGTGTGTGGCGGCACAGGAGCGCGTGGACGTGGAGCCGGAGGAGCGGCGGCGGCGGCGGGCGCGCACGAGACCAGGGCAAGGGCAAGGAGTTTAAGCTCGTGGCTCCGAGGTCGGCGATCGCCCTGGCACAGCTGCCTGCGAGAAGCCTGTCTCTGCAAGTGGAGGCCCCCAATCTCCTCAGGTTTGTTACTGAACTTGATCAACGGGGAAATGTTTTCTAAGCAAGGCATTTAAGTGATTGACAACGCAAATGATCGGTCCTCCGCGTCTGCTATTTAGACCTACCTGAATGCCAACTGTTTATGTTGACAGAAGGCTCCATCTCTGACCCTCCATGAAAAGTAAGTTTTCTCATCGGTCTGCTTTTCATGGAGGAGCAGACCGATGAGCCATCTGCAGGTAGCTTTTGCACAAATTGTACTCCAAGTGTCTCTGTAATAATCACGTGATCTATTTTGCGGAGCACAAATTGTACTCCAAGTGTCTTTGTAAACACCGTGCACATCAGGATGGCTGATTTGGTACGTTCCATCTGCCTGGGAGTGCCTACGGTTTGTTTGTTCCTCCATTCTTGCACTGATCTTACCTCCTGCTGCGCGGACTGTGTTAGATTACCGGTCCATTGCTGCATCCTGCTCCATACTAATAGAATACTCCTATCTTGACAAGGTTTGACGCCCTTGGTCAGTTACCTTCAAATCAACACTGCTTTGGGCATTGAAGAGGCGGTACCATTCAAGAATTGGTTAGTAGTTCACTTTTATGAACAAAGCCATCCATCACACAGGGTTATAGACACGTGGGATTATAAATAACAAAAAAGCGACTGGTTATCGTTTGAGCAGAGCAACGCGTGTGCCATGAGAACGTGGAACGCCAAGCTTCCACAAGCAAGGACCAAGATGGATACGCTGCTGCTATTCTGCACAAACTTATGGGGTATGGCTGCATTGAGTAGCAGCAACAGGATCGAGGGACCAGTTCCCATTCCCATGGTCCATCTATTTTCTGCTAGCAAAAGGCTCGCAAACTAATCAGAAGACATGAGATTAATTGATCCTGCTTTGATTTTCTTGTGATCAAGAAAGTACTTGGTACTGACCCCATTGCATGCAGTATGTATGTACCGCTCACACCTCATGCAAATGAAGGCAATCGGGCAGAATAAAATACCTTGATTCTGTTGTTTACTTGTATGGAATACCTTGATTCTGTTGTTTACTTGTATGGAAAAAATTGAAAGTCTAGTAATCCTAGCTTTAAATTTCACACAGTGGAAACAGGCAACAGGTCCACACTCAACCTGTCCATTTCGCTTATTCATGTGATGCTGTTGACAGAAAGAGAAAGCATGCACATAGAGCTAGCCATAGACTTGCTTGCATGCTAATTTAAACTCTATTTCTAGAATTGTGTAACTGTATTTTTTTACAAACAATTTCTAAAAGGAGAAAAAAAAAGAAATTATGAGGTAGTATCTCATGCTCCCTCCATTCTTAAATTGATGTCGTCGTTAATTTTTAATATCAATTTTGATCATTTGTCTTATTAAAAAAATGGTAACAATCATATATTTTATTATAATTTGATTAATCATTAGAGTTATTTGAATCACAATTTAAAATTTTATATATTTAAATTTATTTTTTAAATAAGATAAAATGTTAAAGTTGAAATTAAAAGTCAACGATGATGTCAATTTAAAAACGAAGAGAATAGGTTAGTTGGATGACAGCTAGTGAAAAGAAGCTCACTCACGTTCACCTTCGCTGCTATATAAGCATGCGCGTCACTGCTCGACACTGCCGCACTTCCTCAAGAGAGACAGACAGACAGCAGCTGCGGCAGGCCATCGCCGGAGAAGATGGGGAGGACGCCGTGCTGCGACAAGGTGGGGATCAAGAAGGGTCCATGGACGCCGGAGGAGGACCTCGTCCTCGTCTCCTACATCCAGGAGCACGGCCCCGGCAACTGGAGGTCCGTGCCCGTCAACACCGGCCTCATGCGCTGCAGCAAGAGCTGCCGCCTCCGGTGGACCAACTGCCTCCGCCCCGGCATCAGGCGCGGCAACTTCACGCCCCACGAGGAAGGCGTCATCGTCCACCTCCAGTCCTTGCTGGGCAACAAGTACGCGTACTCGAGCTAGTTCTTCTGATCATCATATGGTAGTTAGTAGCTTCATAGAACAACATGTGGAATGATTTTGGTGATTAAATTTTGCATGAACGTGATCGAACACATACAGATGGGCGGCCATAGCGTCTTACCTCCCGCAGAGAACCGACAACGACATCAAGAACTACTGGAACACCCACCTCAAGAAGAAGCTCAAGAAGCACCAAGCCATCGGCGCCATCTTCGCCCCGCCACCTCCCTCTGATCTGTCATCAACCACTTCACCTGCCGCCGGCGCCGGCGCCGGCCACGTCGACCCAGGCATGATCACTAACCCCTTCACTGATAGCTACACACGGCCAACCTGCAGCAACCCTGGTGATGTTACGCAGCTCATCACCCGGCGCTCGCCATTCGCCGCATCAGGCTCCTCCCTTGACGCCGAGAGCAGCTCGTCCTCGTCGTATGCGTCAAGCATGGACAACATATCCAAGCTGCTCGACGGCTTCATGAAGAGCACCACGCCACGGAATGACGACGGTGCCGACATCAAGCCCTCGGTCACAGAGGTCAACCCTTTGCTGTCCTTTGAACACACGTCCCCCGGCGCCAGTGCGCTACCGTCCTTCGCCGACGTGCCGCCACCGCAGCCAATGCAGATGGAACAGCAATTCGGTCACCACGAACAACCCAAGCAGCAGAAGCAGGCACAAGCGCCGTTGTCATCGATCGAGAAGTGGCTGTTGGACGAGGCCGCCGAGCAGATCGGCGATCTGATGGATCTGCCGGACGGCTGCTGTTCAGTTCCAATTATGTTTTAGGTATTAGCTCAAGAAAAAAAAATAAAAAGAGAATGGTTCATGTTACCTTTAGGAGAAAGATATACGTACATATGATGCATGTATACATGAGATAAGAACAATGCATACATAATTGTCAAACGCCCTTGTGATCGAGTCAAGTCCGCCTAGTTAGAGATTTGTTATTTGGCACTGCCATCAAAGATCAGAACTCAGAAGAGTGCGAGAAAGTAACAGGAAAAAACAAGTCTGCAAGTGGGAACATATTCGTGACATGTAACTATGTAAGCATGATGTAATTAACGTGACTAGGGCAGCGAAAGTATATAAAAAAAACTTAGGTCTGGCATGTAAGATCAATGCTTCTTGCAGCACTCCGTTCGACAGTCCTGAAATATGAACGCAGAATGCAAGTAGTACTAGTATTACGTTATTTTGTTAGAAGTTGCAAAAATGATGAAGCAAATGCTGTCGCTGTCGGCAAACGGATGGTCCCTGAGATCACATTAGTACAGAAAGTAAACACTGCTCATTTATTTTCATACAAGATAAATTAGGAGTATAATGGTTTCATAACCGAATGAATGTTAATGCATTTTTATGCTGCCAAATTCAGATATAAATCGCATATATATGCACAATCATGGTGAATAAAATAGATTTCTGTAAATGGTTGATGCATTAATCCTGGTAAATAATATCACTGGAAATGCATTAACCTAAAAAAATAGAATGCTTGACGTCCATTAGAACCCAGATTAAGACATTGCGTGACGTGTCCTTCCCTGATACATGTCTCTTTTATATCATCCACACAAAACAGAGACCTCTGCATCTCTTGTAGGGCTTGTTAGGTTGTCTAGGAATCATTCCTCCACGGGATTGATTCTTAGCATACATAGATAAGTAAATTTATATCAATCATTTTATCTTTGTTGATGGAGATTCCTTTAAGATGGAAATGAAATTCACTCTGTCTATTTTTCCTCCTTTATGATAAGGAATGAAACCATACCTCCTACCCTATGGAACAAAACCTGGTTGTGGAAGGCAAATTGCAAGTATAAGCATTTTCCAATGAATCCACATCTACAACCGAACAAGCACGTAGTGTGGTGTGGAAACTTCTCAAGTCAACAAGATAGCAATTTTTCAACGTTTTCTTTCCAAAAATGCCATGATAAATTACGTAACATAGGTGCAGTAAGAATTTGGAGAGTAAGCAATTCTAGGACGATGAAATACCCAGCTTTAATCAACTTATCTGCGCCAAGCCTAGCCTGCCTCTTTAAATCTCAATGTGCCACACCTGAGCAGTGAGTTCCTGACCTAGTGTCCAGTTTCCTTGCCTCTACATGCTGGTCTAGAATATCGGCATAAATGTTCAGGCCTTTAATTTTCAGGCCGAACCACAACCAGGAAATAATGAGTCAAGTCACAGTCTCACAAATTAAAATCATTAAATATTCAACCAAATGAAAAAAGGATGACAACCTTCTGCCCCACCAAAAAATAAGCTCATAAACACTGATATATTCCAGAAAAGCAATTGTTGCACATATTGCTGTGAGTCAAGCTAGCTAGTAATATGAAACATCATCTCAACATAATTATTTTTGGAGGAAGTCATCTAAACATAATCAGCTTCACATGTATATTGTATAAATTGGAAAGCCGTAACTACTGCATTTGACTCAACTCAGAAAACCATCTTGTCTTTTATTTAAGCAGCCTAAAAAGAGAGAAAATGATCCAAATGTGCTATAACTAATAATGTCTTTGAAGGGGATATAATAATGAACGTTCCTTCTATGTGCCCTACCTGTTCTGTCAAGCTCCTGGTGGAAGAGCAAAGAGCTGGATTAAGATGTTGAAACATCTGGCACAGCATAGCGCAACCAGTCAGTTTAAACTTCAAAGCAGGATAGGGAGATAGCACTATCTGCAAGTTGGGGGTACTAATATGAATTTATAATCACAGCGACCACCAATTGACTACACATTTTAAGATGAGAAAAATGATTTAGGCCCCCTTTGGAACAAAGGAACTTTTCCCGATTCCTGCGTTTTTCCTGTGAAATTGAACTAATTCCGATTCATGTGAGATTCCCGCGAAAATCCTGCGTTCCAAAGGAGGCCTTATTGGATGTTAGCCAATTGAATCTTATTTGAGAAAAACCTATTTTTATGCTCTTGAGGCATCAATTTACGACTACCGTCATATTTTTATTGATGGTGATGTCATGTAAACTGCAGAGACAACTGAGATGTTGGAATTCATTCACAGGTTACAGATGAAATGGACACTACTAGATAGAACAGACATAGTACTATTTTTTATTTTCAATCAGGAAAATACAACAGTATGGAAGGTGTGATGTCATTGTCAATTTTCTGCCCTTAAGATGGGTTTTATACAAACAAGAGCAGGCATGCTGTTTGTAGCCTTGCATGGTAAAGGCACTTGTTATAATTTATAAAGTTTCAGGAAATGTACTGATACAGAATTGAATACAAAAAACACTTATGGAAATAAAAATACAAACATCCATTCTCCTAGAAAGAAAAAAGCAAGCAAGTATACCTTGCCATCTCTATGTTAGAATCAGGGTCGCATCTGAATTTTATCGTTTGTTAGTGGGCTGATTAACAGTGAGAGATTCCTTCTCAAATACTACTTGAGTCCACCTTTGGGCTCCAGCTGCTCAAATTCTGAAGGATGGGACAATGAACATTGTGCAGCTCAACTTATAAAACCTCATGCTTGTTAGGCTGTTTTTCCTACATCAGTGGAAGGTCAGGCCTAATGTTGAGAAGATACATCTCCTGTGCAACCAGGCATCAGACTCTTTATTTAGAGAATCAAGCCTGAGGCTACCATCTTGGAACCTGAAAGAATCATCTAAATTATACAAGCACATGCCATCACAGCTTTTCGAGTAACCGAATCATGAAAGAACTGACAGCAACAACGTCAAGAACAATCCATGACGACTCAAACATGTCATGGAAATAGTCAGCGCCAGTTTCCTCTGCTGCTGATCTGAAAGCATTGCCAAACGCATTCCCCTCACCAGCTCCAAGTCTTGGTTTCCCACATACACCCACAATAAGTACTTTTTCAGGCTCCTTTGCCAAGCAAGCACATATTAGAGGTTTCATCCTCGCACCCCGTTCCTTCAATGCATCCATCAGAAAGAAGCAGAACTTGGTAAGCGCCTGCGGCTGGCATAGCTTGCCAGTGTCCACTGGATCATCAAGCTTCACCCACCGGAACTTCTTGGCACTCCATATAAACCCTGTCTTTGTGATTGCTGAGCTTCCTTGCCTCAGTATCGCCCTCTGTATCTCAATTGCAGACTGCATCCCTTTTCTCAACTGATCAACATTGGTTAGTGACAATGCCGAGTATGCAATCCAAAACTGCTCAGCAGCTGACGACCCCTTTGAGTCCTTGGACTCAGAGTTGAGAGATTCAAGCAAAGCTGTGACACCATAGACAACATCTGCCGCAGAAAGCTTGGATCGGTAACCATGCACCCTCAAGAAGCTCCGATAATAGAATTCAGTGAGCCCATACTCGGGGAGGAACCTGTCAAACTCATCCCGCATCTTGCGCTTGACCTCCATACTCGTGTACTGGAAGTTCTTCTGGCAGTCAGCGAGCACAAAGCCCATTCTTGCCAGCAGCAGCTTGAGCTTCTTAAGGCCGTTGTCACTCCACGTCTTGAGCTTGGTGGCCACATAGGAGGAGCAGAGCATAGAGTCGAACAAAGTCCACTCCCGCAGCAGCATGAGCCTGGGCTCGTCCTCGTATGCAATGCGGGAGGTCTCCGGCGGCCGGATCTTGGTGCCGTCCTTGAGCGTGACCACGGACCCGACGCCGGACGGATCGAGGTTGCCGGATCCGTTGATGTGCTGCTCGAGCTCCATGACGGCGGCCTGATAGCGCTCGTTGGTGATGCGCTCGTGGACGAACTGGTCGGTGAGGGAGACGCATGCAAGCCAGAGCAGTTCGTCCGTGTTCTTGCGCAGGGCGTGGGCGAGGTCGTACATGAGGCACCCCGACGGCTTGCCGTGGAAGGTACCGAGCCGGTAGTACTCCCGCCGCAGCTTCCCGAACAGCCTCGCGGGGTCGCCGTCGTCGGAGAGGAGCCGGCGTTTCCTCCTGCCGCCCTCGCCATCCGAATCGGAGTCCGACGCATCGACCTGTACGTGCCCGTCGAGATCCGACGCGTCGGCGAGGGAAGAAACGTCGAAGTCGTAGGCCAGATCAGCGGTGTGCTCGTCATCCGCGGTGAACAGCACGACGACGCGGTCGTTCGCTGCGCAGAGGTTGTGCAGGTTGCACGGGGCGGTGGGAGTCGACGATGAACGCCGTGGCGGCGGGCGGCAGGACCGCGCGCAGGTCGCTGCGCGCGCCCTAGTTGACGAGGACGAGGCAGAGCGGCTGGTCCGCGGAGAAGGACGCGAGGAGCGAGCCCGCGGCCGCAGCCGAGGCGACCGGGTAGACGGAGAAGCGGATGGAGTCGGCCGCGAGGACGTGGGCGAGGACCCTGACCGCGCAGAGCGAGTCGGCCGCGGAGGGGAGGATCAGGAGCGGGGAGGAGGAGGCAGCAGTGGCGGTGGCGGCGGCGCGGAGGCGGGTGTAGAAGGAGTCGACGAGCAGCTCGCGCACCATCGCCGCCGCATCAATCCAAGCGAGAGGGGAATTGGAAGGGTTGGGGGATCTGAGGGAGATGTAGAGCGCGCGGGCAATGGGATTCGATCAATTTGGAATTCCGTTTCAGAGGGAAGCCACGCCACCAAATTTTAGGGGCGCGGTGACGTGGCATCATCCACGTGTGGGTGTGGATCCTTCTGCTTCTGGGCTGGGCTGAGCTGCATGTTTTATTTACGTTTGGTAGATGGGCCTATACTGTAGTCACTGGACCAAATTATTTGGGATGAAAACGTTTGGGCCTGTAGAAGAAATGCCTCCGAATTTTAAGATTTCCGCATTTTCAAGCAGAAAATGAAATGCACTTCAAAAGCCTCTTATAACGATTTGGATTGGATCATCGGGACGCTTGATAAATTTAGATGGATCGCTCCTGAATTATTGGGATGCGAGTAAGATCGGAGTACTTTTTCAAGCGCGCGGCTGGGGGAGTGGGGAAGAAGAAAGCAACCCCGCACCGAGCAGATAGATGGAGAGCATGCATGTGGAATTGTGGATCCATCGTTACCTCTTGATGGAAAGCGAGAGGGCGCTACCAAACCTGGAGGCCGATGGAGCGTGGCGCCCTGTCATTGTCCTTCTACGACAAACTTCATATTTGATCCTATCAATTCATTATATAATCAACGCTTTATGATTCAAAATTATTTTTTATTTATTGATGTAATGAGTGACCCATGATTCATATAGTTATTACTTAATATTAATTCTATAATAAATGATTAAAATCATAAAGTTTGCTATTCAAAAGAAAAGGCAGATGATATAAATGCCCCCTTTTGCTCGCAATCACACTAGCTGTTCTTGATGCCGCGTAACAATGTCGAATTGATATTTCTATTGCAAATTAGTACTAAGTTCCAACGCATTTGATGTGACACTTGTATTTGATCACTGATCACTAGTAGATCATGGGCCCGAACACAGATGCAGCATGAAGATCATCTGATCAGTATGTTCCTCAGCAGTCTAAACTGCAGACCAATCCTGCAGGACGATCGAGAGAGAATCGGACTGTCTCCTATGCCGCAATACGTATGACTCAGATTACCTTCTTCCGTAATTAATCTCACACTCGTCTACCTATCACCTGTTGATTCATACAAACACGCTGGCAAGCCAACCGTTAGTTGAGTTGTATGTGCTATACTGATTAGAAACAGTAAGGTTCTTGTCGAGATCATGTACCCTGTATATCTGACGACCAGTACTCGTACACGTGAGCTAAGACTCCGAGGAGTTTACGGGTCGGACGACGGCGCACGAACGCGCGGTCCGACTCTCGAGGCGACGGTCTATGAAAGATAAGTTTTAGCTGCGTTAAGACGCAAAAAGTGACGCCGACCTCCGAGAGCTGACCCCCGGGGATCGACCCCTGGGGGTAGGTACGACGTTATGTCATATTTACTCTGCTGGTCAACCGCCAACCGCCCTGACGGGGCGAGATGAAATTCACCACGGCGACACTCCAGCTAAAGCTACAGAGCCAGACGGAGCGCAGCAGTTAACAGATAAGATCCGGCGGCACTATGGCTGACAGTGCCGGACAGCCGCTACAGTATCCGCCGTTGTGTGCGACGTGACATGCCACGCCCACGCAGGGTCGCAACGAATGATGGCGACGTCAGTGTAGGACCCACCTATCAGCGAGGCAGCAGAGTCGCGTAGGGCCACTATTTTGTAACTCCGGACCGCCCTATATAAAGAGAGGCCTGAGGAGCGATAGAAGAAGAAAAACAACGAACACAGAAAAGCCCAGAGCTCTTGCGCGTATCTGTTCACGCGCAAGCAACCCCACGAATACGTGCTTCGAGCACCTACTATCTAGACACCCGACTCTCTCGAAGAGAGAATCCGACCTTTTGTACTTTCTCATCGAGATAAACCACCCTCTGAACGTAAGTTATTACATCGTTTGAGATGGTCCGAACCAGGTAAAAATCCCTTTGATTCTTCCGTAGACTAAGACACATCGAATACGAAAGCACACCACCACACAATCGTATTTCATACTATACCGGTGGTCAGAACGTCAACAGTTCTCGTGACTGTGAGCATGCAAAAATCGCCTCAATCTGAATCTGAAACCGATCTAAATGTTGAGAAATTCAGTCCTGCAAATTCAAACTCGGAGGCAGCAATGGACAGCGCCACACAAGGTTCAAGGGTGAAAATATTACAGTACGATTCACAAACACTATTACTCGTTCTAACCATAAGCACAATTTGTATGCACAGTTTAAGGAGGTAACATGGCACGAGGTACAACTTACAATAGTCAACAAATATGATAATTACACGCATCGATCGATCACATATAAATCCCGTCGAGGATGAAAATCCAAGACCAAGAGAGAAATCAAAGAAAAAACAGCAATAAATATCGATCCATATGCGTCTGAACAATATGCACGATGCACCACCAACTACCAAACCATTTCAACGCGATCCACGTTCTCCCACCTCGATCGGCAGCTCAATTCAATCAATTCAGCCGGAGGAGGTGGTGGTGGAGGTGGAGGAGCAGTCTACGCAGTCGTTGTCTGCCTCGTCATCCACCTCGCGCCTGTGGAAGCTCCGGTGGCAGCTGCATGCGGCGCAGGTGAGCGCCTCGGCGGTGCCCTCGGCGCCCAGCGCCATGAACTCGCGGCACCCGTCCACGGCGTACCCGCCGATGCTGGCCGCATGGTTGCGCTGGCACTCGCGGTAGTGCACCGCCGCCGCCTTCGTCGACGTCTCTTTCCTCGCAGACGCCGCGGCGCCGTTCGCCGTGGATGGATCTTGCTTAGGACCCATAGACAGCACAGCGAGCAAGATCGATCCGGAAGGAAGGGAGGTAACTGAGGTGAGATTGAGAGGAAGGAGAAGAAAGAAAGGATGTGTTGCTGTCACGGCTTGGAAGGTGCGACGACTTTTATACCGGGGAGGAAGAGGAGGAGGAGGAGCCACCCTGCTCTACTCCTCTGCTCCCAATAGCTAGGTGGCTGCAGCAAAATCACTTCAATTCATTGGTGATGAAGTGATGCTAGCTTTCTCTTTGCAAAATACTGAAGCTGCAATTTTACTCTCTGCATTGCTTCATCTGATCTTGCTCTGGTATTTGGCACATCATGCATGAACCAGTTTGTGCTTTATTTCTGTTGGCAAGGATAGATCACTATTTGGACTAGCAGAACGAAGGTGTATGCTAGTAGCAGTATCTTAGTATGGTGTTACTACTAAATTGTTGTTTGGTGGATCATTTTATTAGTAATAGTCAATGGCCACCATGACCAGCTAACCAGAATTTTTAGCAGATCCATTATATTAGCATACAAGATTATAATATCTGAATTGACTTGACAAAACGTCTTTAATTGGCAGATTGAACTGCACGTGCTCCTAGCTACTCCAACGTAGAGAAAGAATCTCGTTTCATTGACACTGACATCTTGGCAAACAAAAACTTGAAATAAGAAAAGATGCTGCTGTTTCTTTGGATCGCATCGGAGGTTGGACAGAGAAGCACTCCTCTCCAATTGACTCTTCGTCCTGCCTCCTCTGCCTTCTCTGTTCGTCAGTTGCCCGTGCCACCATTCCTCTAGCTCCTACCCAATTAGTATGTGCTGCCGTTCATCAGGTCACCAGTGGTCAATGGTTTTATGCGAGTACTGTGCGCTTCAAGGACTGCAGCGTGCATATACGGCACCATTAGGCCAGCTTAGATTACAGGCATATTTCTCAATACATTTTAAAGCATGCTTCAGTTCAATCTTCTTAGGGGACATCATCAGCATATGCATGACAAGGAAGTATCTGAATTTTCCTTGTCAGGTTTGCAAGGTCTATTCAGGGAGCAGGGAAAATGATTAACTGTACTGCAGTAGCAGTTAGAAATCGCCAGACCAAAGGATTACAGTAGCTCCAACCATAGCGACAGAGATACAGAAACGTCGTTTTCGGTAGCCAAAGACGGGTCTTCTATGGTGGAACCGGTGATTAAAAAAAAAACTCATTGGCAGAATGAAATCGTTGGTACGATACTTATCCCTGTTACCTGATCTTTCTGATATGCTTTATAGTTTAATGCTAATATTCTCAGGAGTTTCAGTACTATACTTAAGACCACGTGAACGGATAAGGTGATGGTCTTTTGTCGACTTAATATAAGAATGTTGATCGAGTTGAAGTTATTGCCCTATTACGAACTGTTCCTCAGATGTCGTTATCCCAGCTTTCCATGGTCTTCTGAGAATTGCACTACAGTATTGAGACCATATGCACTAGACAAGTTGATAGACTTTTGTCAATACAATAAATTTGAAGTCCAATCAATTTCTCTAGATAGTCATAAAAATATCAGTACCGAGGTCCCAGTTTTGACGTGACAAACACCTAGAATAGATACTGTACTACTCCCTCTCTTCCCATTTATCGTTTTAGCTATGGGCACGAAGATTAAAGACGATAGAAAATGTGAGATACATTGAAAACGAGAAAAAGAGAGATAGAGACATAATGTATTGAGAATAGAGAAAAGTGTATTGGAAAATAAAAATGACAAGTAAAAAAAAAATTTGTGAACTCTAAGATGACAAGGAATCAGAGACGGAGGGAGTATTATAGATGAGCAATGGCATACTACTAGCACTACCCACGAGCTAGCTAGCTGCATCAGGCTAAATGGACTGCCACTTGGAAAATAAAACAGGGCTCAATTTGCTCGACCTTATGGAAGGGGCCTACTAGCTGGTGGATTGGATAATGTGATCCCTACCTCCGCCAATCATCTCAGATCATGCAGCAATTGTTCTTCATGTGGTTGATGAACTGGCTGCCGGCGCCTCTTTTGTGCGTCGACGGATGTGGATGCGCATGCGGAGGTGTTGCGTGCGATTGAAGGCCTCTTGATCTTTTGGGCCAGGGTGAGTTTGGTTGGGTTCGAGCTGTTTTGCCTTCTGCTCTATGAATGTTCGGCAGGCAACAAGTGCCGGCCGTTGGATGTTCAAGCAGTCCATCGTCTAACAAGGTTTTCAGAGAAGCACTGCTTCACAACTCACAAGCAGCCCAGAAATATTCAGAGAAAACAAGGTCAGGATTATAGTTTTCTGAAGCATGCGAGATCATACTAATTTACGATGCAAAACCTTGCACTGGTGTTTATCCGCAGACACCAAACCACAAACCGATTGATCCACAGAACAGTGACCGGCGGCCGGAGGGGAACCATCAGGCCCAGCGTGTCTGCCATTCGTGAAAGGATCACTTCGGTTTTCCGGTTCGCGTCTAATCGGCCACCGCGAGCATGTTGAAGATAAACCAGTGCGTCACCTAGTTAATCATCCTTAATCATTTGTTAGTGGTTGTCCGAGGATAAGGAGCTTCGCACGTTCTTGCGTGGAGCGCGTCTGTAGAGCTCGTTAGAGCGCGTCATGTGTAGTGGCTAAAGTGTGCGTCATGGCCGCGTCGTGCCCGAGTTTGCCGGTCAAGTTCGTTGAGTCTGGGCTATTTATTTGCAAGAGAAATACAAGAAAAGCTGCCAAGTTTTTGCAGCACAAAACTCAGCGTGTCCAAGGGTTTGTGTGTGTTGTTCATCAGAGCTCGCCGCCAGCGAATTTTCTGGTGATCTCCAACACTTGGTACCAGAGCAAGAACAGTTCAGGGACTGCCGCCATGTCATCAACTCCAGGGCGCGACGAGGGCAACCCATCGCCTCCGCGCCGCAATCGTCGCGCGTCGCAGTCG
>BCLG01001544.1:53799-87451 GCA_001602295.1 Zoysia matrella | reverse complement strand
GCGAAGCAACCCGCGATGACAAGTGCCACTACTGCGGCAAGCTGGGCCACTTCGCGCGGGAGTGCCGGAAGAAGAAATGGGAAGAACAGGCCCATATGGCCCAAGAAGTGGAGGAAGAAGAGGTGGCCCTGTTGATGGCCCAAGCCACTCTCGCGACACCTCTGCCCAAGCCGCCGTTGATCGCAGGCGACCAGCAGAGCACCCGTGTCCATGTCGAGGAGAAGGTGTTTGCCCATCTTGGGGCACAGCAAGATCGTGATCATCGCCGCTGGATCCTTGACACTGGGGCGTCAAATCACATGACCGGATCGAGGGGCATCTTCACCGAGCTCGACACCAAGATCCGAGGATCCATCCACTTCGGGGATGGATCTGTAGTCGGGATTGAAGGGCGCGGAACCATCCTCCTCGACTGCAAGAGCGGGGAGCACCGAGCCTTGATGGGGGTGTACTTCATCCCCAATCTGAAGGAGAACATCATCAGCTTAGGACAACTCGATGAGGCAGGGTGCAAGGTTGAGATCAACTCGGGTGTCCTTCGAGTCTGGGACCAGGCAGGAGGACTCCTCGCGCGCGTGCATCGCTCAGCATCGAGGCTTTATTATCTGGAGCTCAACATCGGGCGCCCAGTCTGTCTGACTGCCCGCGGTGATGAAGAAGCATGGCGATGGCATGCGAGGTACGGACACATCAGCTTCAAATCTCTTCGTCGATTGGCTGAGAAAGAGATGGTGCACGGTATGCCAACGATCAACCAGGTGGATCAACTGTGCGACTGTTGCCTTGCCGGCAAGCAGAGTCGCACACCGTTCCCCGGGCAAGCATGTCGCCGCGCTGATGACATCTTGGAGCTGGTCCACGGCGACCTTTGTGGGCCGATCACGCCAGCGACACCAAGCTGTAATAGGTACTCCCTGCTGCTCGTTGATGATTTGAGCCGGTTCATGTGGATTAAACTGCTGAAGAGCAAGGATGAGGCGCCGTCGGCTATCAAGAATTTTTAGGCTGCCGTGGAAGTTGAAACAGGCAAGAAGCTCAAGATCCTCCGCACTGATCGTGGGGGGGGGGGTTCACGTCTGTGCAGTTTGGAGAATACTGCACGGAACACGGCGTCCAGCGGCAGCTCACTGCCCCCTACACACCGCAACAGAACGGGGTGGTGGAGCGCCGCAATCAGACAGTCGTCTCGATGGCGAGATGCATGCTGAAAGCCAAGAAGCTCCCTGGATTCTTCTGGGGCGAAGCAGTCTCCACAGCAGTCTACATTCTCAACCGTGCTCCGACTCGAGCCCTTGACAACAAGATGCCATATGAGATGTGCCACGGCACCAAGCCGACAGTCCACTACCTGCGCACCTTCGGTTGTTTGGCGCACGTCAAGAATACCAAGCCCAATCTGAGCAAGCTTGAAGACCGCAGTTCGCCGGCAATCTTCATCGGCTACGAACCCGGCTCAAAGGCGTACAGGTGCTACGACCCCGTCAGGAAGCGGGTCATCATAACTCGAGATGTCGTCTTCAACGAGATCAGCGAATGGCGCTGGGATGATGAGGTAGCCATCAGCAACAACGATGCTGAACCCTTCACCGTCGAGCAAGTGACAGAGGTGATGGAGGCGTCGGTTCCAGCTCCTACTTCGCCAACACCACCTCTTGGTCACTCTCCTTCTCCGGCACCTGTATCTGCGACACCACCGGCAGCTGCTGTTCCGGCTGCACCAGAGGACTACGACGACCTCGACCTCGACAATGATCACGATGATGCACCCCTGCGGCTGCGATCCATCGATGACATCCTGGGCCAAGGGCAAAACCCAGGTCTGGCGCCAAGGATGCTCGACCAGGAGCTGCACTTCATGTCTGCAGATGAGCCAGCCACATTTGCAGAAGCAGAACAAGCAGAGTGCTGGCGCCAAGCGATGATCGAAGAGATGAAGGCGATCGAGGACAACAAGACTTGGGAGTTGGTGACACTTCCTGCAGGTCTTCGAGCAATCGGGCTAAGTGGGTATTCAAGTTGAAGCGAGATGAGAATGGCAAAGTCGTGCATCACAAGGCGCAGCTAGTGGCGAAGGGCTACATTCAGCGCGCCGGAGTTGATTTTGATGAGGTGTTTGCGTCAGTTGCACGACTCGAGTCTGTGAGGCTCATGCTGGCTCTGGCGGCACACCAGGGATGGGAAGTCCATCACATGGATGTCAAGAGTGCGTTTCTCAACGGCGAGCTCAAGGAGCAGGTATATGTAGTACAACCCCCTGGTTTTGTTGTTGAAGGCAATGAGCACAAGGTTTTGAAGCTGTACAAGGCATTGTATGGACTTCGTCAAGCGCCGAGGGCCTGGAATGTCAAGTTGGACAGCACACTTGTCTCTCTTGGTTTCCAGAGGAGCAATGCCGAGCATGGTGTGTACACCAGGAGCAGAGATGGATCAAGACTAATAGTCGGTGTGTATGTGGATGATCTGATCATCACAGGTGCAAAGGTGCAGGACATCAAGAGGTTCAAGGAAGAAATGAGAAGTAAGTTTCAGATGAGTGATCTTGGCTTACTTTCATACTATCTTGGCATTGAGGTTCAGCAGAGTTCCAGTGGGATGTTCTTGTGCCAAATCGGCTATGCCAATAAGTTGTTGGAGCGGTGTGGACTGAGCAATTGCAACCCAAGTTTGACACCAATGGAGAATCGACTGAAATTGAGCAAAAACAGCAGCAGCAGATCAGTGAACTCAACAGAATACAGAAGAATCATCGGTGGTTTGAGGTATTTGCTGCATACTCGCCCTGATCTCTCTTTTTCCAGTTGGGTATCTCAGTCGGTTCATGGAGGAGCCACATGAAGACCATCTGTTGGCTGTGAAGAGAGTTTTACGCTATGTAGCTGGCACTCGTGCAAAGGGTCTGTTCTATTGCAAGCAGGGAGAAGAAAAACCAGTTCTGACTGGTTATTGTGATGCTGACTTGGCTGGTGATGCTGATACTCGCAAGAGCACAAGTGGAGTCATCTTCTTCCTTGGAAGCAGCCCTGTCACTTGGCAATCGGCAAAGCAGAAGGTTGTAGCATTATCATCGTGCGAAGCAGAGTATATTGCTGCAACCTCAGCTGCCTGTCAGGGTATTTGGTTAGCCCGGCTGTTGACTGATCTGACTGGGAAAGATTCAGGCACGCCAGAGCTGCTAGTGGATAATCAGTCTGCCATAGCACTAAGTAAGAATCCTGTTTTCCATGACCGAAGTAAGCATATCGATGTTCGTTATCATTTTATTCGGGAATGTGTTGAAGACAACAGGATTGTCCTCAGCTACATTGCAACAGAGCATCAGCTGGCAGACATTTTGACTAAGGCGCTGGGTCGTGTTCGGTTTCAAAAGCTGAGCAACAGGATCGACGTCTAGGTCTCAGGTGACTGCGCATAGGCTTAGGGGGGAGAAATGTTGAAGATAAACCAGTGCGTCACCTAGTTAATCATCCTCAATCATTTGTTAGTTGTTGTCTGAGGATAAGGAGCTCCGCACGTTCTTGCGTGGAGCGCGTCTGTAGAGCGCGTCATGTGTAGTGGCCAGAGTGTGCGTCATGGTCGCATCGTGCCCGAGTTTGTTGGTCAAGTTCGTTGAGTCTAGGCTATTTATTTGCAAGAGAAATACAAACAGCACGTGCACCTGTTGCGTAGAGCAACAGACCTGTGGAATAAGCGTGATGAGGTTCCACCAGTCTTCAATGAGTCTCGTCTGAAAATCATCATATGATCTGCTGTTTGGATTCAATGGCGTAGAGCTATCTATGGTCTGATAATGTAACAAGCTGATATGTACTCCTAGAATTGCAGATTGCCGGTTGATGGAACTGGAAATCCCCGCCGTGGTACCTCTTCCAATCCTGCTATGATCCGCGTGTTCCCGAACCCCGATGGCGCCACGTGGCCGGACCCTCCTCCTGCCGCTCGCCGCGGCCACCGTCCTAGTCGCCTCCACCATCTTCCTCTTCGCCGCCGCCGGCACGCGCTGGCGCCCCGCCGACGCCGGCCTCCCAGTCTCCACCGACGCCGCCACATCCACCAAAATCACTGCTACCTCCGTGCCCGTGCCCGTGACTACGGTTTCCAACTCCAGCTCAGCCAAAGATCTCTCCTTTCTTGATGAGAACGGCCAACCCGACGACCTCGGCTCAACCTCGGCCGCCGGGAGATGCGACCCTCGCGGCGCCGCCGTCAGGGTGTTCATGTACGACACGCCGCCCGAGGTTCCACTTCGGCCTTCTGGGCTGGGCGTCGCCCGCCGGAGCCGGTGTCATCTGACCGGACCTCACGAGCGGCGCCACACCGCCGCGCTACCCCGGAGGGCTTAACCAACAACACAGCATCGCGTACTGGCTTACGCTTGACCTGCTGTCCTCTTCTTCGGCTCCCTGCGGCGCTGCTGTGAGGGTCGCCGACTCCCGCGACGCTGACCTTGTCTTCGTCCCCTTCTTCGCGTCCCTCAGCTACAATCGACACTCCAGGTCCGTGCCGCCGGAGAAGGTCAGCATGGACCAGGCCCTGCAGGAGAAGCTCGTGAGGTACCTCTTGGCGCAGCCGGAGTGGAAGAGGTCCGGTGGCGCGGATCATGTCATTGTCCCGCAGCACCCGAACAGCCGGGCGGCGTTGTCTCCAGCGGTGTTCATCCTATCTGACTTCGGAAGGTACCACCCCAGGGTGGCCAGCTTGGAGAAGGATATCATTTCGCCCTACAAGCACATGGCCAAGACATTTGTGAATGACTCGGCCGGGTTTGATGAACGGCCGACCTTGCTATACTTCCGTGGAGCCATTTACAGGAAGGAGGTAACTATGCTTGCGAACTCTAAACCAGGATTCTACATTGCATATTTATGGCCTATTAAATGGAATAATGCAATGATAATTTAGTGCCTGTTTCCTTTGGTATAATGAGTTAACTACCAGTTTTGTTATAATGAATCAACCAGCCTTTTTTACATTTAGTCATTTGTAAAATGGTTTTAAAATTTTACTTGCACAGTGACAGAGATTTCTTTCAGACTCATAGCTTTAGAGTGAGAGTCTATGCATTTCTGGAATTCAGCGAAATGTGTTGATGTAGGTATTGTTAAAACTGCATAGGGGTTGCATATGTGCAAGTGGTTTATCCCTGATGAACTTACTAAAACAACAAGCTTTTGCCAGGTTTTAGCTTTCTATGCGGAACGTCATATGATCCTCTGAACTAAATCATTAAGTGCCAGGTCTTTATGTAATCAAATATTTGCCTTCTATCTGCCTCAAGGTAGCTTAATTCCTTTTTACATGGGTGAATACCACCTTGTTAATTCAAGTCTCAGTTTCCAATGTTCTACTACTAGTACTTGCACTGAAGACAGTCTTTGTGCTAAAGGTTTTTTTTTTCTTTTTTTTTTCTAGTGCTTTTTAAAGATATTTTATTGGAACTTTTTCAACAATACATAAGCCTCCTTTAGCCTTTAGGAACCTGCAAGCTGTACAGTTAGGAGCGATGTAAATCCTTGGATTCCGCTACACCTGAACCCCTAGATGAGATGTGGCTATTTATTTCCTGAAAACATACCATGTGAACCTACTTTGTTTGGTGGCTGCTAGTTATGAATCTTTATTTAAGTGGTAATAATATAGATACCTACAGAAAAATCATGCAACTATAGTTTTAACCGTGTCCTCTATTTTGCGACAACTGATGATTAATAAGCTAATATGCTCCATCATTCTTGTCCAGGGAGGTAGCATTCGACAAGAACTATATTATATGCTCAAAGATGTTTACTTTGCATTTGGAAGGGTCCAGGACCATGGAGTCAGCAAAGCCAGCCAAGGAATGCACTCATCAAAGTTTTGCCTAAACATTGCAGGGGACACCCCTTCGTCCAATCGCCTGTTTGACGCGATAGTGAACCACTTTGTCCCTGTTATCATCAGCGACGACATTGAGCTACCATACGAGGATGTATTAGATTATTCAAAGTTTTCTATCTTTGTTCGTTCATCTGATACTGTAAAAAAGGGTTACTTGATGAGACTGATTAGAGGTGTAAGCAAGCAAAAATGGACAAGTATGTGGAAGAGGCTGAAAGAGGTGGATAAACATTATGAGTACCAATATCCATCCAAGAAGGATGATGCGGTCCAGATGATATGGCAAACATTGGCAAGAAACGTGCCAGCAATCAGACTGAAGGTGCATAGATCTAATAGATTTTCAAAATCAGACAGAAGAGGAAAATAAACAGGAAGGGTTGTGCCTATAACTCCATCTTGCCTCTAGGTTAATCTAACATAGCATTTTTGCTGACATTGCCCACAGGCTCTCAGTTATTTGCACAAAACAGGTAGACTGGAGCGAAGGAACTGTGAATTGTAGGAGCTGAGTAACCATGTTAGCTGTTGCATAGTACTCACGGCAGACAACTCAAAGGTCTGTTGGTACAGTTGAAATGTATACTGGCAACACGAAGTCTTATGTTTTTGCTCATAGTTTTGTAATCTCTGAACACTTAATTTTTATGTCTTTGTTATATATATGTACACTTGTACATTTAAGTCTATCTTGTGTGTCAGACACTACGGTCAGTTTAGGTTGGCATATGTTTAGCTATCATTTCAACTTCTACTGTAAAGTTTTCGTCTCATAGTCATCAATTTTTTTTTACTTCCATTGGATATACCTGGCGTCAGTAGTTGACTCTGAAGCAAGTTGAATGGCTTTCAGCTACAAACATGCATCGCCGTATTTCTTCCTTCAGTCCCTGGGGAGAGGCTTCAACACGCAAATAAAGATGGCCGAGCACCACCTCAACAGCTGCTTCGGAATTTCTACCTCTATTGGAACAAATCCCTGAAGATCCCTTTGTATCTCGCCGACACAGCAGAATCGAGCTTGTGGAATGTTTCACAACAAATAAAGACACAGCAGTGAAGAAACTTATTATCCTTCAATGGCAGAAGCACGGTCTCAGAGAGATTACAATAACTTTGCTTCAGTGAGCATTTTGTTTAAACAGTAAAAAATTAACATGATTTTGGGAATCAGAAATAGCACTTGGGAATGGAATTGGAAAGTAAAGGGAAAGAACTTCCTTCATTCATCCACCCTACATCATAAGCATTGATTTATTTCTCAATCCAAACCCATTCATTTCCCCCTTGCCAAACAGCAGCTTGGTATTACTATCCATTGACTTCAAACATCCTTGAGGTTTCGTAATATCAGCCTCCTAGCAATGGACATTACCTTCCCGCATCCTTAAGCAAAGCATAAATTCACTGTTCATACAAGGATAAACCACCAAAGAGCATGCAGATAAAAACATAGTACTGCATTGCATTGTGTGACAGCATCAATAGATGAAATGTAAGAATGCACAAAGGTACTAATTAGGTTGCAAAAGACATTCAGGACCAGACAATCAATAGATTTAGGGAGGGGGGGGGGGGGCATTTATATTATACCAGAAAGAATAATACAGAAGAAAATCAGTTCTCTTCTCTGACTGAAAACCTAAGAACTGATGAGGAAAGTGCATCAGGTTAGGAACCTAACAATAGCAAGCTAATTAGTAATCACCCACGCAATACAACAAGTAGACACAACAGCTAACAATGTTAGTAGAGTGCAATACTACAATCAGCCCGCTCATTCCTGCCTCATTCCACAGAAGCTCCTCTTTTCTTCATCTTCCAACCATATTGCCAATGAAGCTAACCTTAAGGTGACAATGTAATTCAACTCCAAAAAGGATCGAATACCAGACGTGTCTGTTGTCTGCTGAATGCATGAGAAAACACTTCCAGCAAAAGGTGTTATTCATCATCCTAAATATCAAACACACACGATAGATGTCAAACAATACCACGCCCATCTAGGCAATCAAAAGTCCCAATATTGAGCAAACAGACCTCTTGCTGGGCCCGAGATAAATGTTCAGCAGGCCAAATTAGTTTAGGAACCTAACAATAACAAACTACTTACCCACACAATACAAGTAGACACAACAGCTAACAATGTTACTAGAGTAAAATACTACAATCAGCCAGCTCGTTCCTGCCTGATTCCACAGAAGCTCCTCTCTTTTCTTCATCTTCAACTCCACGAAAGATTGAATACCAGACGTGTCGGTTGTCTGCTGAAAGCGTGCGAAAACACTGCAGCGAAAGGTGGTTATTCATCTCACCCTGGATATAAAACACATACAATAGATGTCAAACAATACCGCGTTCATCTAGGTGATCAAAAGTCCCAATATCTTAACATGACTACATGAGTAGAGCAGATAGACATCTAGCTGGGCACAAGATAAATGTTCAGCAGGCCAAATTTCTGCAAACCTAACCCATATATGTGCACAACCTTAATTTTTAAGCTTGTAGATCACTAGTCATATGATTTTCTGACTAATTGAAGGCATCCAATGGATTACAACAGAAAACAAACCTTAATGGTTATGTGAACTAAAGCAGCAAGCAGTTTACATCAATCAGCATAAAAAAAAAGGGAACTAAAGTGGCTAAAGAAAACGAAAAAAATTTGTATTTTTGCCAGCCCAAACCAACGGCAAGATACCAGAGGCACCAAAATCTAAACAGGTTTTAACTGAAATGCGCAATATATTGCTGTAGTAAAATATTCTTCACAATCTAAGGCAGTCAGGCGTGACAGCGTGAGCGCCGAAGAGCAAACAATAAATAAATAATTTTTCATGCAAGAAAAACACTTTACAAGTTTTTAAAGCTCAAAGAACGAAAAGAGAACGACAAACGAAAAAAAAATCTTGTGAATTGCTTTGTTGTTTGGGTGAACCCGCGCGGCCATCATCGCGCGCGCTCCGACCGCGGGCAGTCGTCATCGCGCGCCGCCGGCAGCAACCGCGCGAGCCAAAGCCGCCTCTTTGTTCCCAGCGAAACCGCGCTACCATCCCACGAACAACCCTCGGAGGAGCGGCGGGGGCAACACGGATGCGGGAGAGGCGACTCCGGCCGCGGCGGCGCTGCCTGACGGCTCGCTCGGATAAGATCAAGTAGTGTGTGAGGGCCGAAACCCTAGCTTCTTCCTCCACCCGCCACGGCCTTTTATCGCAGCACAAGAAGACTTGGGCCCTTTTCCCGGCTAGCCCACCTTAGTATGAAAAAAAGAGAGTCGAAAGGCCCATTTTGACAGGAAGCGCTGTAAGGCCCAATAAAATCTCACCGGCCCATCAAAGTCTCTGAGCCCGGGTCCACATGTCAGCCTGGCTGGAGTAATAAGCAATTGCTAATTCGCCTCCTGAATCATCTCGATACCGAATCAGATCACGCCCCCAGAAGATCAAATAGACACCTAGGTGCACAAATCTCTCCAACGCCCAAAGGTGGGACCTTTTTTCGAAATCTTGGTGCCCAAGCTCGAGATCGTTATCTTTCCATCATCAATTTTATTCAGCTTTTGTTCGGGCGACCGGCCGGATTCGATTCAATCAGATGGCGCCGGCGTGGGCGGTGCTGGCGGCGATGCTGCTAGCGGTGCAGGTGGCATCAGCGGCTGCGGTGACGGCGCCGGCGTTCCTCTGGGCGCCCAAGAACTACGGGTGGGTACCCTCGCTGTGCTTCTCGTTCTTGTTCCTTTCTTGCTCTAGATCTCTTGTGTTAGTAGATATGATGCGTTCCGGTAGTGTCGAGGGATTTCTTTAGCTTGGCTTCGCTAGAAAGGAGAAACTTTTTGTAAATTGTACTGGATTACAGAGGATTGATATGTATTTTTCTCTTCTGTTTCCCCGAAAGAAACAATGCGAATATAGTTTGTTTTGTTATTGCCTTGTGAAATAGGTAGAGGATCGCTCGGTGATCGGGGTAGTTCGATCATCTTCTTTGTAGATGCTTTTTCGTTCATCATAGTGTTTTGTGCAACCACAGATTTGATTGTCCCTGTGAACAACTGAAAGTTCATATGCCTTTCATGGTCTTGCTCTTGAGTGCCAGCGTTAGTAGATGCAACTAATCCTAGCCTGCGGTCTGTATGATTGATCTTTAAACACTTGTGGCCTGGTTGTGATTTTGCTTCTTTGTGGGCTGCAATCCTTGTTGACCAATGATTAAATTATCAAATTAATACATTTTGTCTTCCCTGGTTGCAAAATGCTCCATATATATCGTCAAACTAAACTCCAGATTCTGTTGGATGTAGTAAGCTAGTTGGGAAAAAAAATCTTACTTTGGTAGTACTGATAGGGTGATAGCAGCACCTTATCATTTCAAATTGGAGTTAGAATAGATAACAGGGAAGCGCTTGTTCTTCTATCATCAGTTTGCTAATGTCATGTAGGTTTTTGCTCAACTTAACATATTCATGGCCCCCACCCTCTTCTTGTTGGGGATAATATTCTTTTGATAGCTGAGATTTGAATCTGAGATTTCTTTTGGTTCTTGCTTTTATGGACCAACCACCTACGAGATTTAATTGCCTCTGAACTTTCCGTGATGAGTAGAGTTAAACAGAAATGATGGCTGGTTTCTAAACAATATGTGATCCTTATAAGAGTATCAAATCAATGCATCTTAAGCACTGTTAATGTAGATGTTTGGTTGCCTCACTGTATTTGTCTGATTCTCTTTTTGTTGTTTTACTATATCACTTAGTTGCTGATTTGAGCAAAAGTTACCAGCTCAAGTTGATTTTTTTACCTTTTTCTGACAAAAATACCTTTAACCTTTCAATAATTATTTAAGTAAGCGTATGTGATCAGAGTTTTTATTACGTTCCATCAACTGTTATCCTCCAGATTTTCTTCAGATGGGGCAAAGGAAGTAGTCCACTATCAGACATTCTCACCGAAGAGCTTAGCTAAATCTGTTCTTCAGGATGGTGGTTGGTCCAACTTGGTGGTGAGCAAGCCTGTCGTATGCACATTGGAGAAACTTAAACTCTTTCCACCTCATGATTTTAATCATGTTTTTGTCTTCAATGCTAGTGTTCAAGGGAGGATGCACATAAGG
Source organism: Zoysia matrella (assembly GCA_001602295.1). Classification (NCBI taxonomy): domain Eukaryota; kingdom Viridiplantae; phylum Streptophyta; class Magnoliopsida; order Poales; family Poaceae; genus Zoysia; species Zoysia matrella. The sequence continues at coordinate 76,468 of BCLG01001544.1, read as the reverse complement.
ATGTTGATGTTGCCATTGTTTTTCTTGGCTCCAAGGTACATAAATGAAGCTTTTATATTTTTAGTTGTATGGAATTATGTGGTCACGAAATTGTTGTATTTAATATTGAAATTAAGATCCGTCTCTTTTGATATTGCTTTGTTGTTACTGACTGATATCTTTTTTCGTCTTCTTTAGCTACAATCATCAGATATTTCTAAAGATAAGCAAGTTGATCCAGCTTTAATAGACACATTGAAGGTAGACACAACCACCTTTTTAAATTCAAATATCATATATCTGAACCATCGAATTTTCAGTTGCTTATAAAGTTATAATCATTATGCTTGTACCAGCTCTCTTTCATAAATTCGGAGTTTTCCATAGCATTCCCGTACGTTTCCACGGCAGATGATGAGAAATTGGAGAACTCATTGATATCTGGATTTTCTGATAACTGTAACAATGGTTTTGAAAGAGAGCGTATCACCTACACTCGTACATGTGCTGTAAGTGGACAAGATCTGAAGAAGCATCAAAACATGGATTCTGTTAGAGTAAGTTATTGTAACCTCTTTTCCTTTTTAAGCTGTAATGTATCTATTCCCTATGGGTTACCTAGGTGACACGATATGCGTTGCAGGATTTGGTGATGGCTCAGAAGGGAAACAACCCAAGTGGCAAGACTGATCTAATTGTATTCTGCAGTGGTGGTTTTGAGAATTCAGACTCTGCAAAGTCAGAAGGTTAGGTTAATCACACATATGTTATTTATTCTTTAACTGTACAGCTGAAAGCTAATTTTCTGCTACACTACAGGAGAGTTGCTCTCTGATCTGCTTGCTATGCTGAAGAAGTCAGGGGCTAGATATACCATTCTTTACGCATCTCAACCATCTGATTTACTTGAGAACCCACTAGGCAGGCTTCTTGTAGAGAAAGCCAATACTACTAAAGTTGGCCTGGGCAAGTGTGAGGGAGACTGTCTAGTCAAATCAACTCTTCTGGAAGGCACTTTTGTTGTAAGTTGTTAATCGTATTCCCTTTCATTAGTTAGTTCTGACCCGCGAGCTCACCTTTAAAATGATTGTTGAGATATCAAAATCCATGTTCTCCTATGGTATTCTCACCCTCCTACTACATGCAGGGAATAGTGCTTCTTATCATCCTGATATCAGGACTGATGTGTATGATGGGAATCGATACTCCCTCGAGGTTTGAAGCTCCCCAGGAATCTTGATCCCATTCTATCGCAGACCAGATATGGGAGCCTGATGAAGCACACGAAGTACTTTCAGCCTGCACTGTGGATATAGTTAGGTTCCTATTGAAAGAAGTGCCTGTGTATTTTACTGAGCCAACTGGTATTTTCAGTGATAAAGTTTTAGTGTAATATTGCATTCATACCTTAAGATTTCTAGTTGACCTTTCGCCACTTATACCTGTGCAAGGTTCGTGTTGTACCAAACTTAGCATTGCTTGCGGTGGTTTCTGTGAATAATAACCTGTAATTCAGGTGGCCAATAAGGTGATACTGTTTATCAAATAAAAATCGAATGTTGGTATTTATTTCACCAGAGGTTGCCAGCATCTATGAGGTGGGATTGCAATGTATTGACTCTCCATCTGACATTAACAGGCTGATCATCTCTTTGGTGCAAATGCCTGCTCAGGATGCTTGCTTATATTTTATAATAATATATGTAAAAAAAGGCTCATTTAGTGTGATCCCCACATTGCTATAACTTATTACTTGCTAATGAACCAACTGGTAGTAAATCACATTGTTTCGTTCCGGAACAATGACTTGGCCAATGACTTGGCTGATTACAGTTCATCTGTTCATTTTATAGCTTCCACTGATGATGTTGTTTTCAGGGGGCCCTTATCGCGCAAGTGATCACTTGCTGAGACAGGGGGTTAGCTAGTCCAGTCAAGTCGAGTCTACGGGTCAATTTGCTGTTTTATTATGGTCTCTCTCTTGCCTTAGCACTCAAGTTACTGGAAATTTGTATCACCTGCATGTCCTGTAGTGCCTCCTTGGCTTGTTATTGAAGGTAAACGCGACTGAATATTCCAACTGCAGTAGACGTCTTGATCAAATGTTACCATTAAGACTACTGAAAAAAATAGCTGATCCGGCATCGCATCAGCTGTGCCACGTGGAGAGATCAACCATGGAAAAATAAAAGCCAATCATCTGCATGTTCTTGCGCAACTTTCTCTTGCTCCTTCAATTGGGCAGCATATACCCATACCGATGGTTTGGACTGCCACCTGTTCGATACGCAACAATCTAGAAATGCTTCAGTAGATCCTATACTTGCTGGCATCGATACTGACCTGAAAACGAGACCTTGATGAAAGCAAATTTGATAAGGGATTCTTGCGCTGGATTTTCCTGATGTCGGCGGGGACTGGAGAGTCTTGACGTCGACATATCTGCATGTTGGGCCCTGATGAGGAACCATGCTGCAACTGCACCATGCAAAGCATGACTTGTAAGCAAGATCGATCGTGCTAGAAATAAATGGACGAACACAGAGTTCCTCATGAAGAAACTAAAATTTTACGCAAGTTGCCATTATTTGGGAGTAAAGCGGAACGTATAATTCCTCTGTTCTTAAATCGTTGTCGTTAGGGTAACACATCTAGCTCACTTTTGAACTGAAATTCTTGCTCTAAATCTGGTGTTCCGTTCTTCTTAAAATGTTCTTTTTACACTGAGAATGACAACATTGACTATGAGCTGAGTCCTTACAATCGAAGACGAGGATAAAGCTTAGTATACATGCTAGCACGTGGAAACGGATGGCATACAGCCATGTCCACAGAGACCTAACTTGCGCCGGCTTTTGATGCAGGGAAGATGCCCAAATGCAGGCCAAAAAGGTGACTGTTTTCATCTTAATTTCCGTGTGATCTTGCATTTTCTAATCAATTAAACAAGCATACGCAAAGCTTGTGGACATGTGCCGAAAACTTTCCGTTACTGCACTAGCTATCTATCATCACAGGTAATTACGGTGACTGCCCACAATTCTTCCTGCCGTTACATACAGATTTAGAGACAGTTTAATTTGTTTGCCAGTGATATTGTTTAGCTTTCACATGTTTCCTCCTGGTTTTGCACGATTTACTCACACATTTGAAATGCATAGTCAGGTGCCAAGAACTGGCAAACAATCAGGTGGCGAATAGTCACAAAATCAGTACCCTGATCAAACACAGAGCTCTCAAATCGTATAAATAATTCAAGTAGAAAGAAGTGTCTAGCAACGCGTTTTCCCGTGGCTGCTCCACTTCTGTTCAGTCAAGCAGTTCATGGAGTGTGACCTCAACATGCACCGTCCAAACATGTTACGCCGACCTGGCTGCACGTGATTATTATTCTGTTGATGAACCGGTGCTCGACCATCTCTGGCATATCTAGCTTGCACCAAGCTGGACATCAACATAAGGTCACTGGCTCACTGCATGGATTCTAACTTGTGTGCGCCACGATTGTGGATCTGTGCTGCAGTGACAAATTGGATCTGCACCAGCATTAAGGAACAAATTCTTACAAAGAAAAGAGTCAATTTCCTCTTTTTACAGCACACCTAAAAACAAGCAGCACGATTTCTCAGTATATGTCTATGCGGACCTATAAATTTAATTAATTAATTAATCAACCAACAAAACTGTCACAGAACTCTACTGAAAGGACTAATCATGCACACTCAGTAGTGCACTACTACTCAAGCACACAAATTCTTAGCAGCTTGTCCAATAATTGTATCAGTAGTAGCGGCAGTTAGCTACTAGCACTCAGTAGTGCCCTAGCGAACTCCGCTGCGAAGTTCCTGCGACGGGATAACTAGGTAAACCACCGGCAACAGCTGGAGAAACGACCCCTCCTAGTCCTAGAGCTTTCGCCGTCATTGCCTGGTCAAGCAAGTCGTAGCTTCCCATTGCTAGGTAGGAGTAGTCTGGACGAAGCGTGTTCGTCGTCCATGGGGAGCTGTAACCGCTGCTTGCTGGAACTGCTGTCGAACCGGCGACGGTCGTCGTCTGGTGCTGGTGCAGGTTGCGGCGGCTCGAGCTCGTCGTGTCGCCGATCAAGGTGTAGTTAGGCAGATCGTCGACGAAGCTTCCAACAACGTTAGTCAACATGGCTGCCGCGTCGTACGGCGCCATGGCGGTGACGTCCATGGTCGTCGTCGTCGTCGTCGTGGTGTCGAGCAAGCAGCTGGTGGAATACTCGAAGCACACGGGATCGATCGTGGAGTCGACGAGAACATCGTCCCCGCCGTCACCGGCGCCAGCGGCGGCGGCGGCCTTCTTGTTGTCTTCCCCGTTACTCTTGTGGAACACCTTGCACACGACCCATTCATCCTGGCACATGCATCATCCAGAACAAAATTCTTAGCTAGCTAGCTACTTGGAGCTGAGCTAGAAGAGGTCGATCGATCGGACCGCGCGCAAAATTAGTAAGTACTATTTCTCCCGTAGGAATATTACCTTGGGAGTGAGGTGTACTAGGTTTGCGGTGTCCCTGTACTTGCCCTCGAGGCGGAACTCGTGCATGACCCAGTTGGTCTTGGATCCCCGGGGGGCTCTGCCCGTGTAGAACACCAGCGTCTTCTTCATCCCCACCAGCTCGCGACGGCCGCTACCTCCATCGCTAACTGGCTTGAAGATCTCCCTGTCCTTGCCGGTGGCCTTCCAGTACCCCTCCTTGGTGGCGCGGTTGGTCCGCATGCCGGTGGGGTATTTCATGTCCTTGTGGCAGAAGAAGTACCATTCCTTCTCCCCCATCTTCGCCTTGCCTAGCTCGATCGTATCCATCAGCACACAGGCAGCATCCATCAGTTAAATCAATTAAGCCGTAAAAGTCTCAAAAAAGGCTGCTTAATTTTTCTTCATCAACAGCATGTATATATGTGTGGTGCAACCGGAGAATTAACAGAAATCGAAATCGAATATACATGTGATACTTACTTGGCAGATCCCGTGGCTCACACTTGTTGAGATTCACCTCCGCGATGGCACGCGGGTCAAAGCTAGGGTTCAAGAACTTGCGCAGGAGGTAGCTCGTGACGACCTCCTCGTCCGTGGGGTGGAACCTGAACCCGGGAGGCAAGAACAGGTCGCCTTGCTCCTGTTTCACTACACCGCGCTCCACCATCGTCGAATCGATGATACTGGCAGAGCAGGATCTCAAAGCTGGAGAAGAAGCTGATCGAGCAAGGTAGGGGAAGGGGAAGGGGAAGGAGAGGAAGCTTGTGAGCGCAAGCAAGGCGTGGATGAGGTCGGGATTCAGTAGCTAGCTAGAAAGGGAAAAAGGGAAGAGGAAGCCGTGTTTTATAGTGGTGCACGAAAGCCAGACCTCTACCTTGCCTTGGAAGGAAGTGTTCACTCGGTTTCTGTAGGAAAAAAAAATCAAGTCGGTTTAAGTGATTATCTGGCGCTTACGTGGCTTTGGCTGGTGCCGTCGTGGCCATCAGATCGATCAGAATTAAGGTGCCGTAACATTATTTCATCTTGGCTTTGAATTAAAAGCCTTTTACAGTGTGTGTGTGACAGCTAATTAAAGCCAGTAGCGGTACTATATTTTTACTTAGTTGACGTCAACAATTTAAAATTGGAGGGATTACATACTGAGTTTCAAGTTTTTTTTAACATCTTTTACTGTTGTACTAGTATCAAACAGAGAGAATTCTATAAATTTTACCTTTACATTTGCACTGGTCATTCCTTGTTTAAAAACAAAAAGACTTTTTCAAAAATTACATTTGCACTGTGGTCAGTTTGTCAAGGTCTTCTAGAAATGCAGGTCTCTTTAGATGAGACTGTTTCGCTAGCTAGTAGTGTAGTACTTGATAGAAGATGTTGATTTGTACTGGCTTATTGATTAATAAAAGATGGATTTGTGTGCGATTGGGCTCGATCGGCTTCTTGGTAATTGCCATCTCTTTTGACAAACCGGACGCGTCGCTGTCTGTACGCACGTATTTATTCTGTGACCTATTCACACTATACGCAAATAAGAGTTACTGTAATCCAAACAGGTTTAATTTGGATCAATTGCCAATAAATTAAAACAGGTTTGACTCAAAGCTTACACTATTAATTGATGTGTTTCTTCAAAGTTGTCCATTGAACTTGCTACTATTAGTTGGCCACAACAACACGCACAAGGCGAAGATATATACTACGTAGTTTAATTTCAATATTTTAAAGTACTACGGAGTAGTATATGGTTGGCAGCTGAAAAATATATGACTGGTCGAGCTCTTGAATGGCCATCTGAACCTGAACCTGAACGAACGACGGCTGTTCACACCATGCATGGAACTGGAACAATGGAAATTTTTGTCAGGTCTCCGTTGGCGCTGTACTCCTACTCGAGATGCCAGAACCACGGTGTACATACGTAGATCTGATGCGATTGATGATCTGGACGATCTTGACCGCCGTCCAGCTAGACATACAAGAGTTGGCACAGCTTTTGCTGACTATAGCTCGAAATATCTATACTGGCACATTACGTACGAGAAAAGTATATGAATCCAATTCCTTGATGGTGGGCTTTGCGGCCCATAGAGGTTTCGGCTCAGGTTTCTTACCACAATTCAAGCATCGATCGATCATATATTGAGTATACGTACATATCAATCCTACCAAAGCCCAAAAACTTTAGTGTAGCTATCAGCTTTTCGATCGTAAGCACGTTTTGATAGATAATTAATCTAGACATGATTATGGAACGCATGACTTACGCAATCAGTTATCAGATGGAATTAACTAGCCTTACCACCCTCCTCTCTTATCTAGACTAGACATCACGCTCTCCTTATCGTTGGGAACCCTATCCTGATATCATCATCGTCGTCCCTTAGACTAAGGCCCAAAGCATGCACCAATCGTAAGTGAAAGAATTCAGAGGTGCAGAAGCATTGGGTGAAAGTCACCTTTGCCGTGCTCTGCCTTCGTGATTATATTAGGCAAAACTGATGCCAGATAAGTACAAAACGTAACAAACTTGAGAGGATAATCCGTGATTAGATAACAATCTAAAACTACCAACTAAGTTATGGTTATGCCAAGTCATTGTTTGTTACATAGTTATATATGGAAACTAACTTTTTGTAATAGCCCTCCTCAATCACAACCATGCCAGGTTGAGATTGTGCTTGAAGTTCTCCAGCTGCCGTGTAGGAAGTGCTTTGGTGAAACCATCTGCAACTTGATCCCCTGAAGGAATAAAGTCAATATCCAATAATCTTCTTGATAACCGTTCTCTCACAAAATGATAGTCAACTTCAATATGCATAGTTCAGGCATGAAAGACAGGGTTTGCAGAAAGATACTTAGCTCCAATATTATCACACCATAACTTAGCTTATGTGCTTCTGTGCTTGATCTTGACACCGTTGGTTGCTTGCGAGCACTCCAAGACACTAGATTAGAACCCAATAATATTGCAAAGCCACCAGTGGACCTTCTGTCATCAAGACAACCTGCCCAATCTGCATCTGAAAATCCACTAACTAGCAGAGAACCAAATTTTACAATCTTGAGTCCAATCTTGACTGACTGTTTTAAGTACCTCAAGATTCTCTTAACTGCTGCCGAATGTACTGTGGTAGGATTATGCAAGAACTGAATACCTTATTTACTGAAAATGCAATGTCAGGCCTTGTAAGTGTCAAATACTGAAGTGCACTAACTATACTTCTATATTGAGTTGCATCATTTATTCCCAAAGGAGTTCCTTCATATGCAGTCAACCTTTCATTCACGCCAAAGGTGTAGTCACAGGTTTAGTCTGACATACCAACCTTTTTTAACAGATTAGAGGCATATTTTTCCTGAGTTAAGACTATACCATCATGAACTTTGGTTACTTCAATTCCCAAAAAATAGTGAAGTTCTCCTAAGTCTTTAAGAGCAAATTCTTGATTGAGTTGTTGTAACAGAGCTTGAGTAGCATCATTATTTGAGCTAGTAACAATAATGTCATCAACATAGATCAGTACGAATATAGTAACATCACCTTTACTCAAGAAGAAAAGAGATATATCTGTTTTTGAAGAAGTAAACCCAAAACTCTGCAATTTAGTACTTAACCGAGAATACCATGCTCTTGGAGCCTGTTTTAGTCCATATAAGGCTTTGTCCAGTTTGCATGTATAATTTGGTTTAGCTTTATCTTCATAACAAGGGGGTTGGTTCATATATACTTCTTCCTCTAGAAGGCCATGTAGAAAAGCATTATTGACATCTAGTTGTCTGATACACCATCCCTTTGAAACGGCTAAGGACAGAACTATTCTAATGGTGGTTGACTTGACAGCTGGACTAAAAGTATCTTCATAATCTGTGCCATACCTTTGTTTGAATCCTTTTGCCACTAAAAGAGCTTTGTATCTGTCTAAGCTTCCATCAGCCTTACGCTTGATTTTATATACCCATTTGCAGTCTATTATATTTCATCCTTTCTGAGGTGGAACCAAGTGCCATGTTTTATTTTTGATGAGAGCATCATATTCAATATCCATTGCCTGCTTCCAGTTTTTATCTCCTAAAGCTTGTTCTATATATTGTGGTTCTCCAGAGGAAGTAAAACAACCATAACATAGAGTTCCATCTGTATATACCTTGGGTTTCCTTATTCCTTGTTGTAGTCTTGTAGTTGGTCGTGTAGATTGAGCTGGAGGTTCAGAAGAAGAAATGGGAGTGTCTTGAGTTAACTGATCTTCAATCATAGGAGTCAGAGATGAATTTTCTTGCATATTATTTTCCATCAACATATCATTTGGTACTGTGATTGCCCCCTTACTGGTGCATTGCTGTCTTCATGTGTGCCATCAGGAACATCATTTTTTGCTGCAATATCACCAATATCTCCCTGCATATTACTTATATCTGCAGAAAATTCATTAGTCTTAGGAATATTAGTCAATGGTTCATCTACATATTCATTCCCAGAATTATTTGAACTAGAAACAAATAAGGTAGGTGGTAGAAGAAGAACTTCAGATCTTAATCTTGCTCCAGCAGTAGGATGAAGTTTTGAAAAAGGAAAGACATCTTCATCAAAGACAACATCTCTAGAAATGTAAACATGTCCAGTAGCAACATCAAGACACTTGAACCTCTTGTGCAGATTGCTATAGCCAAGAAAAGCGCACTGCTTAGATCGAAATTGAAGCTTGTGACGATTATAAGGACGCAAATTAGGCCAGCAAGCACAACCAAATATTCGAAGAGCAGAATATTCTGGTTTAACTTGAAACAGACGTTCAAGGGGTGTAGTGTATGTTAGAATTTTGCTGGGTGTGCGATTGATAAGGTAAGTGGCAACAAGAAAAGCTTCATCCCAGAATTTAAGGGGCATTGAGGCTTGAGCAAGTAGAGAAAGACCAACTTCCACAATGTGCCGATGTTTTCTCTCTGCTGATCCATTTTGTTGGTGAGCATGTGGGCATGAAACATGATGTGAAATACCAATCTTGGTAAAAAATGAGTGAAGTTTTTCATACTCACCACCCCAATCAGTTTGCATGGCAATAATTTTTCTATCAAACAATCGTTCAACAAGTTTCTGAAATTCATGAAAGTTTTGAAAGACTTCAGATTTCAAATTCAGAAGATATATCCAAGTGAACTTACTAAAATCATTAATAAAGCTCACATAGTACTTGTATTTGCCAATAGAAGTGGGTGCAGGTCCCCACACATGAGAGAAAACAAGTTTTAAAGGATACTTAGATATACTGGATGACTTTGGATAAGATAACTGATGACTCTTTGCTTGTTTACAAGCATCACATACAGAGTTTTTATTTGACTCACTAGAGTTTTTATTTGACTCACTATGACAAGAAAGATTAAAATTACTAATGACCCTTTGAATAATAGGAGCTGCAGAATGACCAAGGCGATTATGCCATTTACTGAAGGAAGGTTTTCTACTGACTTCAAAAGCGACCTTTGTAGATGGTGGTGTAACAGGAAGAGGGTACAATCCTCTGTGGCATCTTCCCTCAAGAAGTGTCCCCTTTATGTCCTAATCCTTTATCAAGAAGAAATTAGGATGAAACTCTAGAAAAATATTGTCGTCTGCTGTAAGTCGATGAATGAAACAAGATTTTTTGAGGCTTGGGGAACATGTAGAATATTGTTTAGTTCAAGATTACGGTTCTGGGTATGAATAGTAGATTTACCAACATGACTAATTTCCATACCTGTTCCACTTGCCGTGTGAACTTGATTATTGCCATTATACTTGTTGCGGAAGGAAAGCTTCTCTAACTCTCCTGTTATATGATTTGTGGCCCCTGTGTCTGTATACCAGTTAGTATCTACAGTATAGGAGTTTGTGGCAGCAGCAGCAACATGCCTCTGATCAGGAACATAATTCTCATCATATCTATACCAGCACCTATCTGCTGTATGACCAATCTTGAAGCAGACTTGACAAACTGGGCGATCTGCAGAACCATTATTGTTAGGACGTAAGGCTTGATTATTGTTGTTTGTGTTGCCACGACCACGTCCAGGAGCATTGTTGCCCCTTCCTCCACGACCACCTCGTCCATTGCGTCCAGCACCTCCACGACCACGCCGATTAGCCATATTAGCAGATGATCCAGAGGAAGAGTTGTTGTTCATTAGATCCATCCTTGTCTCAAACGCCAGCATTTGAGAATAAAGTTCACTAACAGAGATTGGATCTGATCTTGCCAAAATAGGAGACACCAGAGAGTTGTATTCATAGCCCAAACCGGTAAGAATGTACTGAACCAGTTCTTCATTATCAAGAGGGCGCCCTACTGCAGCCATCTCATCACCAAGGGAACGCATCTTTGCCACATACTCGGTGACAGTCATATTTCCTTTTTGAGTAGTGGATAGAGCCAGACGCGTGTTTACTGCACGTGCTCTTGTTTGAGATGCAAAATTGGTTTCGATGGTGCTCCAGGCCTCTGCTGCTGCAGTCTTCTTTGCTGCAATTTGAGACAAAATTTCTCTTGATAGAGATGTAAGGAGAAAGTTCAGAACCTGTTGATCTGATGCTAGCCAATCTTCATAGGCCGGGTTTGTGATCTTGTCACCTTCCTTGCTGGTGATCTCAGCAGCAGGCATCTTAGCCTTGCCGATGAGAAGTCCCTCAAGACGAGCGCCATGTATCGTGGCGAGTACCTGTGCTCTCCACATTGCGTGGTTGTTTTTGATAAGTTTTTCTGATATGGAACGAGCAGTCAAGGGATTTATGATGAATTCATCAGGAACTTGAATCTGCTCGTTGGCTCTGAAAGAATTCAAAGGTGCAGAAGCATTGAGTGAAACAGAGTCACCTTTGCCGTGCTCTACCTTCATGTTTATATAGGGCAAAACAGATGTCAGATAAGTACAAAATGTAACAAATCTGAGAGGATAATCTGTGATTAGATAACGATCTAAAACTATCAACTAAGTTACGATTATGCCAGGTCATTGTTTGTTACATATGGAAACTAACTTTTTCTAACAGCACGAAGTTAGGCCGGCTCCTTAATCACCTCACGCGCGCCTTTGGTGCTTTCCTCGTGATTGCTTCGGATCATGGGTTTCTAGGTAGACCAGCGTGCAAGCAGCTCGGCCAAGAGCTAATTGATTCTTGATCAGTGAATTGTTTAGATTATCTTCTTGTCCTGTTTCGGTGGTCTGCGAGATAAACAAATGGCTGTCTCTAATCAGGAGACTTGCTTAACCTAATGGGGTAGGATCAACCAGCAGGGATTAGCTAGGCTTAGGCTTATCTAACTACTAACATGTCATTTGGACCATGCACCAAGAACCCATGCACGCACGCACATATATAAACAGTACTCTATACTCTCTCTGTTTTGAAATTACTGTCGATGTCTGCTTAGTTTAGATATTGAGCAACCCGACGACAACAATTTAAACGTATTCGAGCAACGTGCCGCCACCGTTTCTGTGCCATATATTAGAATATGGGTAGTTTCGGTGGTGACGTTTTGCCACTGCATTGGTCCACCAACGAAAGCACGCACGCATGGATATGTGTCGACAGGAATGCGTTCTGTACTGCTTCAAATGTTGAAGTTTTCGTTCATGGAGTTAATTTATTCGCCATTTGGTCGGATTCTCAACGGGTCAAATTGGTTGGTTTGTCCTGGAGCACTTGTCTTGTCAAGATGAGAAAGAATATTGGATCTCGATCTGATGGTTCGAGATAGTTGTTTGCATATTTGCACCCAATTATCTGTACATTTCCAGTAAAAATTTTCCCCGGTATATTCCAAGAGAACCTTATGAATAATCGACGTAGACTTATTCTCAGCAACTGGACAAGGGTTCAAATCAACAGCACGCTAGTTGCATTGTATTCTCATTTCTCAATAAAGATACAACCAGCGAAACGTGGTCAAACATTCACTGATGTCCACTTGACTTTCAGTACACGTACCCCTAATTTACAGCTAACATTTTACAATAAAAAAGAAAATAAATATTACTATTTTTTTCTAGTTCTTTCATCGGTCTGACGGCAGTAATCAAGAATCCTATCAAGAATTCTATCAGCTAACGTTATTTAATCGTGGCTTTGAATTAAAAGCTTTTTACAGTGTGTGTCACAGCTACTTACACCTGGTAACGTACTTTTATTTAGTTGACATCAACAATTTAAAATCGAAGAGAGTTAATAAAATATGGCCTGATTTGTGCGGTTGGGCTCGATCGGCTTTTGGTAATTGCCATCTTTTTTGACAAACCGGACGCGTCGCTGTCTGTACGTACGTATTTATTCTGTGACCTATTCACACTATACGCAAATAAGAGTTACTCACAAAGTCTAAACAGGCTGCGTCCAAAGAAATACTAGCAAAATTGTGGGCATCCAGCTCAATTTGGATCAATTGCATACCAATGAAATTAGATCAGGTTTGACTCAAAGCATAACCATATAATGTATAAGTCATTAAATCTTTATATATTAAATCGCAAGCGCTCTCTCAACCCTCGTTGCCCTCACGTCATCTTAAAAAATATTAACCGTCGAATTAAAATCTTACGGTGGATATTAAAAAGAAAAAAAATTATTTCCCCGATCAACATAGGATCGTGCTTGTACTCGAGAAAAAAAACCTTTCCCTGGTCAACGTAGAAGCATGCTTCTAAATAATCAGCGGAAACAAGCATGAACAGTCGTACTATCGCCCTAGCTTTTTTAGGTTTAACATAAATTTTGACTATGGTCATATTTAATTTTTTTATAAATTTTATATATTATAATTTGCTTTATCATTAAAGTTATTTAAATCACAACTTAAAATTTTACATATTTGAATTAATTTTTTGATAAGTTTTGTTAAATCAAATTTACTTTTGTTATAGATTCAAATCAACTATTTCAAAAGATATAAGAGAAGTTCTTATAAATTTATTCTACTTCTATGTGTTGCAAGTATATGCTATAACCAAAGACCTTTATATGTAATGAAAATGTATATTTAGATAACTTAAATTGTTTTATCTCCTAAAAATACTCCTTAATTACTATAAGAACTAAGATTTAATTTTTTTCTCCGCTTACAACTCCGGTCTAAAAAAAATATTAGCTTTGAACGTAATGTTTTAATCAAACATTGCTAATATAAATTAGAAATAATTTTAAATTTATTAAGTTACAAAATTAGAAATAATTTGTTTTAAAAATACTTTCTTAAAAATGTACCAATGCTACTTTTTATTAAATATTTTATAGATAACAAAAGTCACACTTATGCTTTGAAGATCAGGTCGATAACTTCTTTTTGAGACCGAAGTATCTGTTTATGAAACTTTATCGTTCATATCAAGGCAACGATACTTCTATTTGTTAAATAATAAATTTAAAATATACTGTTTTAATTAGAGGTGCATAATAAAAACATACATAAAAAGTGCGACAATTGTCGGACAGATTTTTTAGTTTTACGCTATTGCTGTGTTTCTTCAAAGTTGTCCATCGCATTTGCGATTAGTTGACCACAACACACGCACAACGCGAGGTATTAATTTCAATATTTTACAGTACTACAGACTATATGGTTGGCAGCTGAAAAATATGACTGGTCGAGCTCTTGAATGGTGGTCATCTGAACCTGAACCTGAACCTGAACGAACGACGGCTGTTCACACCATGCATGGAACTGGGGAATTTTTTGTCAGGTCTCCGTTGGCGCTGTCCTCGATACTACGCCAGATGCCAGAGCACGGTGTACATACGTGAGTAGATCTGATGCGATGATCATCTGGCCGATCTTGACCGCCGTCCAGCTAGACATACAAGAGGATGATCAGCGACCACGCCCGTACAGTTTATTTATCCAAGAGTTGGCACAGTTTTTGCTGACCTGAAATATATAGTATGAATGAATCAAATTCCTTAATGGTGGGCTTTACGGCCCATAGAGGTTTCGGCTGAAGTTTCTCACCACAATTCAAGCATCGATCGATCATTGGAGTACTATATGTATATCAATCGATATCCTAGCAAAGCCCAAAAACTTTAGTGTAGCTACAGCTTTTCAATCGTAAGCACGTTTCGAGAGATAATTAATCTAGACATGATTACGGAACGCATGACTTACGCAAGCAATTATCAGATGGACTTAACTAGCATTACCACCCTCCTCTCTTATCTGGACACTGGACTAGGCATCACGGTCTCCTTTTCGTTGGGAACCCTATCCTGATATCATCATCGTCGTCCCTTAGACTAAGGCACAAAGCACCAATCGTACGAAGTTAATTAGGCGCCTTAATCACCTCATGCGCACCTTTGCTGCTTTCCTCGTGATTGCTTCGGATCATGGGTTTCTGGGTAGACCAGCAAGCAAGCAGCTCGGACAAGAGCTAATCGATTCTTGATCAGTGAATTGTTTACGTTATCTTCTTGTCCTGTTTCGGAGGTCTGAGAGGAGATAAACAAATGGATGTCTCCAATCAGGAGACTTGCTTAACCTAATGGGGTAGGATCAACCAGCAGGGCTTAGCTAGCTAGGCTTATATATCTAACTACTAACATGTCATGTGTGGACCACGCGTAAGAACCCATGCACGCACACACATAGACGACAATACTTCGTACCTCTCTCTGTTGTGAAATTGTTGTTCTGAAATTGTTGTCGACGTCCGCTAGTTTAGATATTTAGCAAGTCGGCGACAATAATTTCAGAACAGAGAGAGATCATATTCGAGCAATCGTGCCGCCGCCGTTTCTGTGGCATATATTAGAATATGGGTAGTTTTGGTGGTGACGTTTTGCCACTGCATTGGTCCACCAACGAAAGCACGCACGCAGGGATATGTGTGGACAGGAATGCGTTCTGTACTGCTTCAATTGTTGAAGTTTTCGTTCATGGAGTTAATTTATTCGCCATTTGGTCGGATTCTCAACGGGTCAAATTGGTTGGTTTGTCCTGGAGCACTTGTCTTGTCGAGATGAGAAAGAACGTTGGATCTCGATCTGATGGTTCGAGATAGTTGTTTGCATATTTGCACCTAATTATCTGTACATTTCCCATAAAAATTTTCCCCGGTGTATTCCAAGAGAACCTTATGAATAATCGACGTAGACTTATTCTCAGCAACTGGATAAGGGTTCAAATCAACAGCACGCTAGTTGCATTGTATTCTCATTTCTCAATAAAGATACAACCAGCGAAACGTGGTCAAACATTCACTGATCTCCACTTGACTTTCAGTACACGTACCCCTAATTTACAGCTAACATTTTACAAGAAAAAAGAAAATAGATATTACTATTTTTTTCTAGTTCTTTCATCGGTCTGACGGCAGTAATCAAGAATCCTGTCATCCACCTCTGTTTATCATGTCCTTAATTTTCAGTTCAAAGTTTTATGAATTCACGATAGACATCGATCGATCGAGGTGGTTGCTCATAAGCAACTGCATGCTTGCTACTGGTTCAGGAACGGGTGGCTAAGCAGGCCGCTGTACTGAAAGCCGCCCGTGCTCGCAGCCTCGGCAAGCTGCTGGTTGCAGTAGCTGCCGCCGCTTGAGCTACCGAAGAAGAACCCGCTGCCAGTCCTCGAATCACTTGGCAGCTGCAGTTTCCTCTTCAAACTGCTGCCGCCATCATCGAAAGAGCCAGCGGCGCCATCCGTCGTCATTACTCTCTTCCTTTTCAGACCGTTGTAACTGGCACCGTAATCCTGTGCCATGTTCACGCTGGCAGTAGTATTGTTCATGTTGCAGCTGTAGTTATTATAGTTATTATGTGGCTGCTGCCATGCAGGGGTCGTGTAGATTAGGGGGCTTTGCTGCAGCTGGGTCCGACGGTCAGTTTCAGCTGGCGGCGCGTCCAGCAGCAGCTGCGAGAGCGTCGAGTAGTCGATGGTGTTGAGGAGGTCGGTCAGCGAGCACGATTTGGTCATGCCCGTCGTCAGGTGGCCGGGATCATGGAACTGTTGCTGACCGTCACCATTAGCATGCGCAGCTTCTTCAGACTTTGGAGAGGGTGCACCACCATTATTCATGGTCGTCATGCTGTTGTTGTTGAGGGAGGAGTCTGGTTCCTCCACGGTTGATGAGCCATCCTGGTCCTGCAGGTCAGAGAAGCACTGGAAGTTGTTGCTCTTCTTGTAGATTCTGCAGAGCACCCAATCGTCCAACTGAAACAGACAGATCAATGGCCAGATTAATTAGGAGTAACTAACAGGAATTCAGAACACATCACTGTCGATCGATCTCAGTTGGTGCAGGAACCGTGCAAGCAAGTGCAACCAAAAAATAAAAAATAATAATAAGCGAGAGAAAACCTCACCCTCATGGAGGAGGAGGATCCTCTGCGCCTGGTGCTCTTGTTGTTTGCCACTGTGAGGCGGTACTCGTGCATGATCCAGTCAGTCTTGACGCCCTTGGGCGGCTTGCCCCTGTAGAACACGAGGGCCTTCTTGACGCCGATGTTCTCGCTCGTCGGAGCGGACACGACGGCCTTGTCGGTGCCGGTGGCCTTCCAGTACCCCGACCCGGCGGCGCGGTTGGGGCGGGTGCCGTTGGGGTACTTGCGGTCCCTCGGGCTGAAGAAGTACCACTCGGTCTCCCCGAACAAGGCCTTGGCTAAAATTGATAAATAATCGATGGTTAATTTCCTTAATTAATTGAGCGCTTGCTGAAATTCAGTCGAGATTAATGTTAGAGTACTTACGAGGAAGGTCCCACGGGTTGCACTGGTAGATGTTGACCTCGGCGATGATGGGCACGGGGCACGGGACGGCGGCGGCCTGGTTCATGAGGTAGTGGACGATGAGCTCCTCGTCGGTGGGGTGGAAGCGGAAACCGGCTGGGAGAGAAGGCATCCTCGTCGCCATGGTGGCAAGTGATCGATCGTTGACTAGCGCTAGTGACGAACACACTGCTGATCAGTGATCAGTGGCAGGAAGCTAGGAAGAGATAGCCAAGGGATCGAAATGACTAATGAGTCTTGAAATTTTTGAGAGGAAGGGCCTGGGCCTTGGATTTATAGACGCCATGGCGCCGTTGTCTGAGAGAGAGAGAGAGAGAGAGTGCAGTAGGTGGCCGGATATGGATTAGCATGACGTACAAGCTAGGGCACAACAGACAATCACCATTTCTCAATTACTAGTAATACTCAACACCCTTTTATTCCGCACGTGACGAGAACTCTTCTTATCTGTTTACTGCACGCGTGCAAGCACTAATGGATTCTTCAGACCACTAGCTAGTACTGTAACTACATCGTCATCGTCATGGTGAGAATTAAACAGATCGAACAAGGGTTTGACGATCAAGCGACTAATTAACCTAATCTGTAAGCTGATTAGTTTAGTGATTAGAGTTTCCTAATCTGCCCCCGGGTGCGTGGCTCCACGTAAGGCACCCGTGCGCAAGCTAGGGGGGAAGAACGGGATAGATAAGATGGAGACGGCGAGGAGGAAGACGATGACGACGACGACCACGTGTCGACGCGCCGTGGCCGCCAATGATATGCGCCGTGCGGCTGGTTTGGCGCCTTTGCGGCGACCGATCGAGCGCGTGGCTCGAGAGAGGAATCTCCGAGAGATGGCGGCTCGAATGACGAAATATCCGATAGGGATCGATTGATCGGCGCTGGTAATACACACAGGTGTCCTCTTTGACTGATTGATCCGTAATTAACCAGCTCATAGATAGAGATAGACGCTCCTGCTCCTAGATGGAGCTTTCCAAGAAAAAGCTACTTCGATCCAGCTTATCTCGATCCATGCACGCAGTGACACCTAGCTAGCTAGCTAGCAGCTTCGTGCTGAGACCAATTGTTTGCACGTGATGAGATGAGAACTGAAGAAGCCAATTGTTCGTACGTTGTTGGTCATTGATGATGATCCGTTGAGACGAGTCGACAGCGTGGCTGATCGAGCCCCGGAGCTTTCCAAGGACAGAGACGTGCGTGCTCATCTAGATCATCGATCGTGCATAGCATTCAGATACAGATGCATCCACGCATCGATCGACAGATCAGAGGGATCGTTCATCCTGATCGGTCGCCGCACGCTTGATTGGCACAGCTGAGCAACGTGGACAACTGATGGCGCGCCAATAACGGATCTGATCGAGCTGATTTTGATTGGATCTGAATGTTTGCAGCTGAGAGCAAGAGCGAGATTAATTCCCTAATTCGATGATCGATCGATCTCGATGTTATTAGCGGCGTCGAAGTTGGTGCACGAGATGATGATCTTAGTGGCCTTAGTTAATTACCTTGTGGAGTGCGCCATCGCCGCACAAATTTGACTAGTTTACCACCGATGACAGTAGCTAAGCTAGTTTGGTCGCTGTTCTTCCATTTCGGCTGCCCAATCACAGCGTTTAACATAGAAAAACGGCGAACCAGCAAATTGTATAGTAGTATTTATTTATTTAATTGTACCCGTGCGTACGTGCGGCTGGTCCAATAGTTGTAATTACTAACAGTAATGTCAAACATGTCTGCTTCAGTTCATCAAGTCAGAGGGTTTAGGTAGCCTACTACTTTCTATTCCTGCTATCAATCTAGGAGTAGTTTTGTTGACAGATCGATGATGATGAGATAAGGTGATTGTCAACAGCAGTATAATTTGATTGCCAATTATCATTAGGGGCCTCATAGATCTATATGTGTCAACACGTACGACGTTCCGAAATACTGTACCACAATTTCAGATGGAATATACTTACCTCGGATTAATGGTGATAGGTAGCCTTCGGCGTTATTAGCTACTTTCTCTGTCCCTGAATTGTTGACTTTCGGACTCCACTTTTTGAGTTTGTGGGCCGAATAAATTTTGTTGTCTTAAACCACAACAAAAACTAAAAAGAGGGAGTACCACCTATTTCCTTCGTTCTTTATTTAATTGATGTTGTCGTTGATTTTTAAATTCAACTTTGACTATTCGTCTTATTCAAATTTTTTTCGATAAATTTCATATATTTTGATATAATTTGATTTATCATTAGAGTTATTTGAATCATAACTTAAAATTTTATACATTTGAGAATTTTTTTTAATAAAACGAATAGTCAAAATTAAATTTAAAAGTCAACGGCGACATCGATTAAAGAACGAATGGAGTATCAATTAATGATCAGTGGATCATCCAATTGATCGAGCGGGTTCCTAATAAACAGCCATCACTTTATTTTATTTTTTTTCCTTGGGAGCATACTGAATTGTGCACTGCAGCATTTCTAAATTTGCAGCCCCATCCTCGAATTTCAAGTTTGAATTAAATCAGTTCTTTTATCATTAAAAAGCCAAATCAAAGCTTGCAAGTTGAAATTTTCAATAAAAGTAAAGCTGAAACAACTTTTAGCTAAAAGTAGATCTCAAAATAAAATTTGGCTAATTTTCAACAAACGTTCAGATTTTGATGACGTTTTGGGGCTGCACGAAACACTGTAGCCAAATCATTCGCATGCTAGCCGGATGTGCTAGAGCTGCGCCGCGCAGCCGTAAAAAGCTCAAACGAACAGGCATGTAGATTTCAAAATTGTCAAGTCAAAAAAAATGTAGGAAAAAATTGAACTTGACTCTTTTTATTGAAAGGTGTTCCATATAGTTCCTTCTGTAACCACAAAGTGTGTAGAATGTTTCGAACTCTGCAGCCACCCTTTTGATTTATTTAATTAAAGGCATCTCTTTCAAATCGGGGAAAAGTCTGAACTGGGCCGGGGCCATCTTTCAGCCCATGTCTGAGCATTATCGGCAAGGCCTCGTTCATTAGCGGACCATGTCCGAACCTGATGGGCTGGGCCGGTCTCCTTGCCCCACAGGTCATCTTCCTCGAAAATTCCGACAAAAAAAAAGAGAAGCAAAGATAAAGTAAACCACAAGCCCGGACTCGCCCTTCCCCTTTCCTCTCGCTTGCAGCTCCAGCGATTCCCATCCAGATCGCCGCCATGCTAGCTCCCGCTCCTCCAATACAGCCATGATCCGCGTCCCCGATGGCGCCACGCGGCCGGACCCTGCTCCTGCCGCTCGCCGCGGCGACCGTCCTTGTCGCGTCCACCATCTTCCTCTTCGCCGCCGCCGGCGCGCGCTGGCGCCCCGCCGACACCGGTCTCCCTGTCTTTACCGACACCGCCACACCCATCAAAACCACTGCCACCTCAGTGCCCGTGCCTTTGACACCGGCTTCCAACTCCAGCTCAGCCAAAGATGTCTCCTTTCTTGATGAGAACGGCCAGCCCGACGACCCCGGCTCAACCTCGGCCGCCGGGAGATGCGACCCTCGCAGCGCCGCCATCAGGGTGTTCATGTACGACATGCCGCCCGAGTTCCACTTCGGGCTCCTCGGCTGGGCGCCGCCCGCCGGAACCAATGACGTCTGGCCGGAACTGAAGAACGGCGCCATGCCGCCGCGCTACCCCGGCGGACTCAACCAACAGCATAGCGTCGCGTACTGGCTGTCGCTGGACCTCCTGTCCTCTTCCTTGGAGCCCTGCGGCGCTGCAGTGAGGGTCGCCGATTCCCGCGACGCCGACTTGATCTTCGTCCCCTTCTTCGCGTCCCTAAGCTACAACCGCCACTCCAGGCCTGTGCCACCGGAGAAAGTTAGCAGGGACAGGGCCCTGCAGGAGAAGCTTGTGAGGTACCTCGTGGCGCAGCCGGAGTGGAAGAGGTCTGGTGGCGCTGACCATGTCATCGTCCCACACCATCCCAACAGCTTGCTGCACGCCCGGGCAGTGCTGTCCCCTGCGGTGTTCGTCCTATCTGACTTTGGAAGGTACCACCCCAGGGTGGCCAGCTTGGATAAGGATATCATTGCGCCCTACAAGCACATGGCCAAGACATTTGTGAATGACTCGGCTGGGTTCGATGAACGGCCGACCTTGTTATACTTCCGTGGAGCCATTTACAGGAAAGAGGTAATTATGCTTGCTAACCTGGATCCTACACTGCCAATTTATGTTCATTCTATTAAACGGAGTAATGCAATGGTAATTTAGCACCTTATTCCTTTGGTATAATGAGTCAACCATTTGTTTTTGTATGAATCAACCATCCTTTTGACATTTAGTCATTTGTAGCATAGTTTTAAAACTTTACTTGCACACTGACACAGACTTCTTTCAGACTGGTAGCTTTAGAGTAAGAGTTCGCGTATTTCTGGAATTTGTCGAAATGTGTTGATGTAGGCATTGTTTAAACGGCATAGGGGGTGCATATGTGTAAGTAGTTTATCTGTAATGAACTTGCTAAAACTACTAGCTTTTTCCAGGATTTAGCTTGCTGTGTGGCACGCCAAATGATCCCCTGAACGAAATCCGAAAGTGATAGTAACATACTTCTGGTCTTTGTCATCAAAAGCTTCCCTTCTATCTACCTTAAGATAGGTTAGTTCCTTTGTGCATGGGTGAATACCACCTTGTTAACTCAAGCCTCAGATTTTCCAATATTCTACTACTGGTACTAATCTAGTATACATACACCGAAGAGTCAAAGGTTAGTCATTGTGCTAAAGGTTTCTTTTTTGCTAGCCTTTTTTTTAAGATATTATTATTGGAACTTTTTTGGCAATACGTAAACTAGGCTTTAGGAACCTGCAAGCTGTACAGTTGGGAGCAATGCAAATATTTGGATTTGATTTCGGAAACAAATTCAGTTCAGCAAAGCCAATTCATAGATCCGAACAGTCTTAGTGTTGTTTGGGGCTTGGACACTTGGTGACTTTTTCACCAGAAGTTCTTTATACAGCTACATGAGATATGGAAGGCAACCTCTGCACTGGATGATTAATAGGGATACTTACATGTAACTAGTTTGTACAAAATCTGTTAAAATTGTTATTTTCTGAACTGTAAATAGTGTTTAACTTGGATGAATTTAGATAGCATAAGTTTCTGCTATTTATGAAGGGCTACAACTACAATTGTGAGTTGCCCCTGATGATGACAAGCACTAAATAAGATTCTTATGTGGCAACATGCCAAATGTTTTTCCTGAAAAAAAAAACTAGTTCTGATTTTGCAGTTTCAGAATTGTATATCTACCATCAAGGTGATTGGACTTATTCGCTCAGACATATGCTCCTGTTTCTTCATTGGACTACACCTGAACCCCTAGATGAACTGTGGCTATTTATTTCCTGACATACTATGTGAACCTGCTTTGTTTGGTGGCCGCTAGTTATGAATCTTTATT
>BCLG01001544.1:7911-53789 GCA_001602295.1 Zoysia matrella | reverse complement strand
AAAAAAAAAACTAGTTCTGATTTTGCAGTTTCAGAATTGTATATCTACCATCAAGGTGATTGGACTTATTCGCTCAGACATATGCTCCTGTTTCTTCATTGGACTACACCTGAACCCCTAGATGAACTGTGGCTATTTATTTCCTGACATACTATGTGAACCTGCTTTGTTTGGTGGCCGCTAGTTATGAATCTTTATTGAATTGGTAATAATATAGATACCTACAGAAAAGTCATGCAACTAGTTTTAATCGTGTCCTGTATTTTGCGACAACTGATGATTAATAAGCTAATATGCTCCATCGTACATGTCCAGGGAGGGAGCATTCGACAAGAACTATATTATATGCTCAAAGATGAGAAGGATGTTTACTTTGCATTTGGAAGTGTCCAGGACCATGGGGCCAGCAAAGCCAGCCAAGGAATGCACTCATCAAAGTTTTGCCTAAACATTGCCGGGGACACCCCTTCGTCGAATCGCCTTTTTGACGCGATAGTGAGCCACTGTGTCCCTGTTATCATCAGCGACGACATTGAGCTACCATACGAGGATGTATTAGATTATTCAAAGTTTTCTATCTTCGTTCGATCATCTGATGCTGTTAAAAAGGATTACTTGATGGGAATGATTAAAGGTGTAAGCAAGCAAAAATGGACAAGTATGTGGAATAGGCTGAAAGAGGTGGATAAACATTATGAGTACCAATATCCATCCAAGAAGGGTGATGCAGTCCAGATGATCTGGCAAGCATTGGCAAGGAAAGTGCCAGCAATCAGGCTGAAGGTGCATAGATCTAATAGATTTTCAAAATCAGAGAGAAGAGGAAAATAAACTTGGAAGGATTGTTTCTATAACAGTATAACTCCATCTTGTCTCTAGGTTAATCTAACATAGCATTTTGCTGACAGGCTCTGGTCTTTGCGCAAAACAGAGACTGAAACAACGAAACTCTGTATTGTAGGAGCTAAAAGTAATCATATTTTTAGCTGTTGCATAGTAAAGGAAAACAACTCAGAATCTGTTGGTGCAGTTGAAATGTATACTGGCAACACGATGTCTTGATGTTTTTGCAATATAGTTTTGATGTGTTGAACACTGTAATAATATCAAACTTGTTTCTCTTCCTGTTATATGTATACTTGTACATTTAAGTCTATATCTTGCGTATCCTACACTATGCCAATTTGAGGTTCGCATATGCTGAGCTATCATTTCAATTTCATGAAGGATTCATTTCATACTCATCATTTCTTGACTTTCAGTGGATGTATACTCGGTAGTTGACCGAGGACTCTTTTTGGAACAGGAATCAGTTCAATTTCACAGAAAGCTTTCAGCTACAAACAGGTGCATACAGTACATTATCTAAAATCAAGCAAAGATTAATGTGTTCCCCGTTATCCACATGAGATGAATAGTGACTTCATTCCTATGAACATGTTGATCTTGGAACAGCAACTTCATTCCTACGAACTTTGTGATCCTAAATAAGGATTTGTTTCCTCTAGGCTTTAGCCACAGTCGGCGGCTCGGCGCTAGGAAAGGCCCAATAAACTCTCGTCGGCCCATCACACAAAAACCCTAACGCATCGCACATATAAAACCGCTCTCCATTCCCCTTCTTTTCCGCCACCTCACCAAGCCCACGAGATTTCCCTAGCGCCGCCGCCGCGATCCGCACCACCGCAATGTCTGCCCCGCTCACCCGCGCGCCGGCCGGCACCGTCCAGTGCTTCGGCCGCAAGAAGACGGCGGTTGCCGTAGCTTACACCAAGCCTGGGCGCGGTCTGATCAAGGTAAACGGCGTTCCCATCGAGCTGATCCGCCCGGAGATGCTCCGCCTCAAGGCCTTCGAGCCCATCATGCTCGCTGGCCGCAGCAGGTTCAAGGATATCGACATGCGCATCCGCGTCCGCGGCGGTGGCAAGACGTCCCAGATATACGCCATTCGCCAGGCGATAGCCAAGGCGCTCGTCGCGTACTACCAGAAGTACGTCGACGAGGCATCCAAGAAGGAGGTCAAGGACATCTTCGCCCGCTACGATCGCACCCTCCTCGTCGCGGACCCCAGGCGCTGCGAGCCGAAGAAGTTCGGTGGTCGTGGTGCCCGTGCCAGGTTCCAGAAGTCATACCGTTGAGCAGAGAGCGGACTGTTGGTGTTGTCGGCTTGGCCCCTTCGATCTATGTTGCGTCTATATCTATGTTGCTTGAAATTGTAGACTGTTTAAGATTAGTCCTAAAGACTGGTGCTATATCTATGATCCTGTTATTACCGTACTATGCTATCCTTTCAGTGTTAATGTGGCATCTGTTTCTTTTTTGCATGTTTACTGCTATAGTTTCATTTTTGTTTATGGTAACTAATGGATAATTAATCGACTCTAAGGAACTAGTGATGACATGCTATTACCTCTGCTGGTTGATATGTAGGAGTAGTTGTTTTTAGGACAAGATAAGCAGTTCAGTCAAATATATTCAAATAGAGGGCATATGGGTGTTTCTTTTGATATATTAGGGTCTCGATAAATTGAATAATTCATGGGCTAGCTGCTGTCTGTGGAATAATACAATCAACTAGAGGCATTTAGGGGCATATAGGATTTATTTTTGGATGGGTAAAGAGCGAATTGCATTGCATCAGGAGCAAGATAGTTTCAATAAAATCAGATAGTGACAAAATTTCAGACCAAAGGTTTCCTTGCTTGTTGTCACCGTATGAAAACTTTGCGATTTGTCAATGCTCCTGTGACAAACCACATACTTTTAGTTTCTGGTCATTCCCCATTTCTTTTTCAAAATCTGATGCTGGAATTTGCTTGCCCATGTTCTGTACAATCGACTGTATTACTTATGGTGGTCTGGTGCTCTTTTTGATGATGTATACATTCTTGTCTATGTTTCTTTGTGGGTTTGGTGTTTCTGTGATTATATCATATCAAATTTATACTGATTCGTATGCCCAATGAATTCAGTATTGTGTTTCTAAGTGGTAGTACCTACTGTTTGTTTGAGCTGAAGCTGGCGCTGAAATTAGCTATAGCATTTGTTGATGCTACTGCTATGTAACATGCCCCCAATGTTCCCATGATACTGTAGCTTAGCTCACTGCTTGCTCTGATCTGTTTTGGTTTCAGGTCAACTCCCTCTTTCTTTTTCTAACCTGATGCTGATATTTGCTTGCTCATGCTCCGTACAATCGATTGTAGTATGACTTATGGTGGAGTGCTGGTGCTCAATTCGATGATGAATACATTCTTGTCCATGTGCGCTCCTTGTGGTTTTGGTGTTTTTGTTGTGATTATATCATATTAGTATCAAATTATGCTGATTGGTATGCCCAATGAATTCAGTGGTGCCTGTTTCTGAGAGGTGCCTGCTGTTTGTTTGAGCTGAAGCTGGCACCGAAATGAGCCGTAACATTTGTTCATGCTATTGTGCAACATGCCCCAAATCGAGTTTAACTGGATCGTGTTAATTTTCTCTATGTTTATTTGGATCGTGCACTGTGACTTAGAATCAGCGTCTTGTATGCTCCTTGGTAATACTGAGTACGTACGGAGTATGATATAGGTAACCCATAGATTCAGTAACTGGTCTAAGTAGTAGCCAATTGTAGCGAAATAGCATCGCTGCAAATAGACATGTACTCAGTCCCAAATTTCCGTGGAGGGAGTATAGTAACGAAGAACAGGTAGAGAGGAAATGGGAGTAGTCAAAAGCCAGGCAAAATGCAGGTTGGAACAACGATGAGGGAGCAGGTGCCTGACTGCGGTGGGATGAATTTCAAATGAAGTTTTTGGGTCATGGGTCGACCAAAAAATTAGGAAACCTATAATATTTTTTTTGCCAAAAGGCTGGTGTATCATGAGATCATATTTTCCCCCACTTGTGATACACTCCTATATTTGTTCGTTGCTCTGCTCAAGGGTAATGTGCTCCTTTGAAATGCAAAATTTTTATAAAAAATATATAGAAATTTCACAAAAAAAACACAAAAACGCAGAAAACAGAAAAAAAAAAAATCTTTCAATCCAAAAGAGGCCTAAATATGAAAAAGAAACAGTACTCAGCGAGTTGCATAACTCGAAAGCTACGCCTGGAGCATACATCAAGCAGAACGCAGCATGTGAAAGTCCTCAGAACAATCTGTTACAATATGCATAGAACAACATATAGTAGTAAATGTGGCGCATCGTTGATATTAACAAGTTTTGCACTACGAACACATATGGCGGCTGCCCTACAAGCTACAGTGTACTGTGAAACCTCGGGTAAACAGAGGATAATGTGTAGTTCCCGTTATAAGTCAGGCTTAGGAGTTAAGAAGACCATGAAAATAATGTACCTCCGGTGGACGCCCAGGTTGCTGCAACCATAGGGACATCTCGAAGTCCGTTTTTTTTTTAAAAAAAAAAAGGTGCATCTCTATGTCTTCCTAATGGCCTTCTAGAGGACACTTGCACTGCTTTTGCAGCTCTAGGTACCTCTCCATATCAAACTTATGCATGGCACAAAGCTTTCTCTGCCTCGACGAAAATAGCCTCTCCATGAAGTCCTGATACGTTGGGTCCCTCGAGGTAATCAGGAAATAGGCGTAGCCAACAAGCAGGCCAGATGCAGTCGTGAAGAAGGCGACTGGCTCCATAACATCCCATGAGAACTCCCAGAATGTGAGCCGGAAGAAAAGACCAACTTGGCACATGAAGAACCCTAAGCCAGACCACAGGATACGACGGACTTGCTTATGCGCCAGCTTGTCGATCTCTTCTTTCCTTTCCTGGAGCTGCTTAAACTCTTCTTTTCTTGGGTCGTTCTTCTCTGGTTCGAGCGTAAGCGGCATAGCACTTCTAACCAGGTCCACCACCTAAAAACAGTCAAGGAAGACATGAAACATAAGCTTTGGTTGCTCATGTGAGAAAATAGCAAAACGATCTCATTTCTAAAGTCTAAAGCAAAGATAAACTCATACAATGATACAATACTTGTCAAACAAATTGATATCCTTTGTTGGTGCAGTTTCCATAACTCAAAAGCACAATAACCAGGATGCTTAGCTGTTTCAAGTGTCATGAATGAAACTAACAAGATTCAAATTTCCTCTTGGAGCCCTCTACTCCGTTTGTAGCCAGCAAATGCTATAGCTTGCTTATACTCTCGAGGTCACTCTTTTCCATGCCAGTCATTAGCCTACTCCACTCCCCCGAGAGGATTTATACATAGGTATTCTTCTGAGTTCTGATCAATAGAAGACTCACACTGATGATGCCATCACCGTCGAATAAGTTCAAAGACTTTTGTTGATTTGATGTCCACATCTGGAAAGGGCAGATTTGGGTCCCAATCCAAAGGATTCAGCTTGATGTGATCTAGTACTAACAGTTACGGATTCGAATCCCAGTCCCCATCAATATTTCCAACGGACATAAAGGATCCGAAAGCAGAACCAGCATCCAGAGCAGTACCTTCTCCGGGTGGAGGTACGCCTTGTCTCTGAACAGCAGCACGACGCCGGCGTCGTCCAGGGCCCGCGCGAGCGCCTCGGCCTCGGCGAGGGTGCGCGCGGCGCCGGCCTCGACGCAGGCGTCGAGTAGCTCGGCGTAGCCCAGCACCTCGTCCGGCCCGTCCCGGAGCCGCCGCTTGAGCGCCTCGACGCCCACGAGGCGCAGCAGCCGGCGCGCCTCCGCCGGCGTGACTTCGAGCTCCGAAGCCTCCGCCTGGGCCGGCCGCCCCCGCGGGGAAGGAGCAGGAGGGGAGAAGAGGCGAGCGTGCAGGAGGAGAGCGGTGGCTGCGGTGGAGGTGGAGGTGGAGGTGGATGCGGGGCGGTGGCGGGGGCGGAGCAGGCGGGACGCGGCCGCGCGCCACATGGTGGTTGGGCTGTGGGGGAGGGGGACTGCCGGCGTCCGGAGAGTGACGGGGCGGGGCCAGAGGAAGTGGGCTTCTCACTGTCAATAGGCGGCCCACATAGGAAGGCCTTGCAGTCTGCAGCTGCCAAAGCAGGGAAGGCGAGGACAGAGAGGTAAATGCACCATTAATGAATCAATTACTTACCCAATTAATGAAGCTCCTCAGCTGCAGGCCTGCACCTGCAGTGGAGCGGGCGCGATGAGAGAAGGGAACAGGCAACGAACACTAACACAGCAACTTGCAAGAACATGAACATTTTGCTCAAAAACAATGGCGCCCAACGTAGCCAAACATAGCCATCAGATTGTACAGGTCACGAAAACCTAGTACTGGAGTACCATAAAATGAAGCCTACATTAGCAACCATCAGTCACTGTGAACTTTTCCAGCAATTACTAGTGATCAGAATGGCTTCCATTTCATATCTCGGAACAGATCAAATCGAGCACCATGCCAAAGAGGCAACAAAAAAACATCTGCTCCAGCTTAAGATCCACTAGGGCTTACTCCAGCTCTCTAAATGAGCAAATTCTCTCTCAACTTCTTCTACCGTCCTGCGGGTTGAATCGGGCGCCAAGCGGACGCCGTCAGCAGGCAGAGATCCTTCCACCCTAGCTTGAGCGCGCCGTTCTCCTCGACGAGCGTGTACCCGTCGGAGGGGAACATGCCGAGCAGCAGCGAGGCCTGCGCGGCGGCGCTGCCGGCGAGCGAGGCCGCGCGGAACCCCGACTGCGCCAGCTTCTCGCGCCAGCTCCCGAACTTGACGTCGCCGGAGCGCGCGGGCCCGCCGACGGCCAGCACGTTGCGGATCTCGCGCGACAGCAGCTGCTGCTCCACGACGTGACGCTCGGGGCTGTCCTCGCCGTAGCTCGCGTCCAGCGAGTCGAACAGCGCCGAGTAGTAGTGGATGGCTTCCACGAACCGCGCCAGGAACGAGCCCGAGTGGCTCAGGTCCTGCTCCACCATTGTCACCACCTTCGGGGCCAACCTGATCGAGCAACAGCAACAATCCAGTGGTCCGTCGTCGTCGTCGTCAGTACTAGTACTACAGGCATTTTATGTCGATTTTGGACAGCAACATTGAGAATGTTAATGATGCATCGAGAATGTTAACGATGACAGTCTTTCCATTAGCTAGGATAGTGGATGCCTTTTAGCATGAAAAGTTGGTCATGAATCATGATGATAAGAACGTTCAGCATGTTCTTATCAGTGCTAGCTCCACTAACGGAATGCAGCAGTCGAAATCTTTTCCAGTTCTGGGATCACCCAAGACCATGGAAGAGATGAGACGAGCACAAAAAGATGCAACCTTTCTATACGTAGTGCTGCCTAGAAAGTCGGTCATAATGACAAACTTTTGGAGCTCAAAGTCCAGTTTTTTAGTACTACTGCTAAATAAACTAACCAAGTACAACTGCATTCTAGATGTACCACCATTGATGCCTATTACGTGCAGGTCACAATGTGACATTGGTTACAGTGGTTTTGGTTGCTCAAAAGGGAGTAGTCATGGCAGCATCAAGTGGAAATGGAAGCTACGGTAGCACAATGGAAATAGAATACAGTACCTTTGGATGAGCCAGAGCGTGTTGGAGTCGGAGCCGGTGACGTCGTAGAGCGAGTGGTGAAGCCAGTGGACGGCGACGGCCTCGCGCCGCGTGACGCCCAGCTTCTCCGGGTCAACATTCCCGGCCTTCTCCGCGACGGCGCAGAACTCGAACGGCAGCCCCAGCGTGAGGGCGAAGTCGGAGAGCCGCTTCCCGGTGGCCTCGAGCACCTCCATGGACGCGCCCAGGCCGGTGAGCTTGACCCTGGGCGGGCCACCGGGGCGGGACGCGAGGATGTGGAACAGGCCCGGCCACTGCAGCCCCTGCATGATGTCCAGGTCGATGATGTGGACGCGGTCCTCCCGCTCGAACGCCTCCTGGATGGCCTGGTTCGCCGTGAAATGCGAGAACTTGACGAACGGACTGATGCCGTTGAACACCTGGAACGCCGCGGCGACGCGGCTGTTGAGGCGCGCGGCGGCCGGGGACGCCGCCGGCAGCGGCGCGTACAGACCGAGGCAGGAGCTGACGAGCCGCGCGGACATGGCCTCCGCGAAGTACGCGGCCACGCGCTGCGTCGAGGTGCCGAAGGGCGTGGCCAGCTCCGCGATCTCGAGAAGAGTCTGGTGCGCGTCGTCGAGGTTGTCCGCGTTCACCGACTCGGCGCACTGAAGCAGCAGCGTCAGCAGGTGGAGACCCTCCTCGTCGCGCTGCTTCCGCAGCTGCTCTTCTTTCCTTTCCTTCGCGGCCGCAGCGGCCGCGGCTGCCGCGGCGGCGGCTGCAGCGGCGGTCTCCTCCGCGGTGGGGGGCTTGGGCGACTGCGGGGCGGGGTTCGGCTCCTCTTGACACTGCGTAGGCTCCGGAAGCGCGGGAGGGGGATGATGCGGAGGAGGAAGCGCCGCCACTCCCGGGGCAGCGGTAGGCGGCGCGGTGTGGTGGTGGTGGTGGTGGATGAGAGTGGGATGCTGGTGAGGCGGCGGCGGCAGGGCGGCGGGGTCGGCCGCGAGGAGGGAGCGGAGGCGGAGCTCGAGGAGGGACGCGAGGCCGGGGTTGCAGGGCTGGATGATCTCGCGGACGTTCTGGATGAGCTGCGTGACGGAGACCGCGGCGCCGCTGCTCCCAATAATGTCGCGGATGATGCCGTCCACCAACGCCGCGGTCGACGCCGTGGTCACGTCGCCCGGCTGCTGCACCACCTGGGCCGGCGCGACGTCCACCTCCCCGGCGTGCAGCTGGCCGAACGCGGGGAGCTGGAGCTGGGTGGGCAGCGCGGGCAGCTGCGCGCTGGCGGACGACGGCGGCTGAGGCGCGCCAGCAGCCGCGGTGACGTCGGACAGGTCGCCTGTCACGTGGCGGCGCGGCGGCGGGGGAAGGTCCATGTCGGCGGGCGCCGGGCGCTTGCGGACCATGGCAAGCTGCTGCTGGTGGTGGTCGTCGAGGTGGAGGTAGTGGAGGAGCAGCTGATGGTCTTGCTGGGCCGAGGAGGAGGAGGAGGTCTCGGGCAGCGGCGGCAATAAGGAGTACTGGGAGGCAGAGGTGGTGGCGGGGGTGCCGTGGGAAGAATATGAGGGCGAGGCGGAGGCGGCGGAGGAGGACGAGGGGAAGAGGAGCAGCGAGGAGGAGCCCATCTGCAAACGCCAAGGGGAACACGCCGCGCGCTGCGGGGTGGTGGTGATGGTGGTGGTGGAGTAGACGAGGGAGTGATGAGTGAGTGTGAGAGGTGGCCTGTGAGTAAAGTGGAAGACGCCGCGAGCAGACGACCAACAGCGTAAGCACAAGAGGTTAGGCGACCCCAATTTATGGCCGCGCTCATGTTTCTCGCTCGAAGCATTGGATGGAATTCACTACCCTGCCCTTTTTGGGCTCTGTGCTTAGCTCCCTGTTTTTGAGTAATTTTTTTACTTTTATTATTAACAGTAGACTAAACTAATTTTAACCAATTGAATATGTACTTATTATATAGAGTAGTTTGCGTGCATTATGGTGTGTGAGCTTAAAGTGTTTTTTTTTTTAAGATTTAGCTGTCTATATCGGTGTAGAGATTAAGTTTCTACCTATTATCTTTAAAAAACTCTAGAGTAGTTTGCAGATTGCAAGTCAGCTGTCCAAAATTTGGGCGCATTATTATTTTAGCGCCCTCCATGCTCCTCCAGTGTGAAGACACTCTCTCCGTTTTTAAAATTTTTTTTTAAAAGATTTAGCTGTGTATATGCTTTCGAGGATGTAGAGGTTAAGTTTCTACCTATTATCTTTAAAAAATTCTAGAGTAGTTTGCAAATTGCAAGTCAGCTGTCCAAAATTTGGGCGCATTATTATTTTAGTGCCCTCCATGCTCCTCGAGTGAAGACACTCCCTCGTTTTTAAAATATAAATATTTTTAAATTTAGTCTAAGTCAAAATTTTATCACTTTGCTCACTTAATAATATATAATTAATAATATTTTATTATATAAAAATTATATTTTTTAGATTTATCATTAAATAAAATTTTATAAAAAAATATATTTTTATATTAAAAATTATGTAATTTTATAAATATTATTGATAGAAGTTAAAATTTTTTGACCTTATCAATGTTAAAAATGCTTATATTTTGAAACGTAGATAGTAAATGATTATATGCCACTATAGTATTATTCCGAAACAAAGTTGAGAGCTTTCTGCCTTGGAATGGAAGTGTCCAGGGATGATTTTGCAACGGCAAAATGAGCATGTCTATCCCTTCCTACTTTGTGGGTCTTTTTGACCACGACAGGGACGGATCACCTTTGAGCTGAGGTTGGCTCGGAGCTGGCCGTGAAGAAGAGATGGCCGGACCATCCTATCGCTCCCATTGACGACGGACGAGTGAGGAGTAGCTTCACTCTCGAGGCTGCATGGCTGTAGGAGTAGGAACAGGAACAGGCCTTGGGATGATGCATCGTGGATCGGGACCCCGGCTTTCCGGTGGTGTCTTGACGTGCATGTGTGGCCTCGTTCCCGTTCTCCGAGCTCGCAAAAGGGTCTCGCCTTTTTAGCCACCCTGACACCGCCATGGAGGCCAGTGCAGCCATCGCATTTCTCGCCGGTCGCCGCTCGCTTCGTCGAGACCCCCATTTCCACGCACTTCTCGGGCGTGCACACGACGGTCGCTCCATGGTTGACCTTGATCCCTTCTCCACGACGAAGACGATGCACGATGGCTCCTGCAAAGCGTAAACAAAGGCTGTGCGGAGTTGTGGACTCCATCGGTCGACCACCTTGCAAAGTGCAATGGCAATGCAAAGCTGGGTGATACGCATGGTGCAAACTGCTGCATGCAGCATGGCTCTCCGATCAACCCTACAGCATCAAGCCAGCTAGCGTCTGCGTCCTGCACGCACTGCTCTCACTGAGGACGTTCTGATGAAGCTCTCGCAGGAGTAGCCTCATGACTGTCGTTCACTCTCAGACTCCCTGCAGTGCACATGCGCGCTCCCGGGCAGCTCGTGACCATCTTTTGGCGCCCTTCAATTCGTGCACGTACTCTTGCTTGTCCACAGCAGCAACAGCGCGCCGTCTTGTTCGCTGCACGCTTCATCTGTTGGTCCTCACTCCTCACTCCTCCCTGGTCGACCCTGAACGACGCAGCAGCCACCAGGCTAGTCCTTGTAACCTTGCACATGAATTAGTTTTCATCGGTTCCTATGGGATCCAAAGAAGATAGAGCAGCTGGTGGAGAGACAAGCAGTACGGCTAGCTGCACGCCCGAGCTTATTGTTCACTGATCATGCACAGAGGCATGCAGTGACTGATGCGCTTCTGCTATGCTCAATTCCTTTGTAACCTTGTTCATAAAACCTTCATCTGATGAATTTATCCAGGGGTTCAGTCCAAAGAGAGGGAGGCAGCAGAGCTTGCATTATGGCCGTTCTCTGGCTGGCTACACATGCTGGTCCGCGTGATCGATCTCGTCAGGTTGCCGATGAACGCTGATGACTGTCGTTTACGACCACCTGCTTAGTACTCCTTCACTGCTTACTCCAGAGTCCAGAGCGAGACAGTTGAAGTCACTCCCATTAACCACTTCACCGAACACACATAAACTCCATTTGTTGACATCGAAATGGATCCCAGACCAACACACCGTTCCTTTGTGTGCGAAAACGCTGACGTTTCCTCAACGAACGCCGGGTTTAAGACAGCACATACACAATCTCGCCTCAGGAGTAACCTGTCAGAGTAGGATTGTTTTAGAGATGATTCGGGCTCGATCAGGCCAGCTGGATCGACTTCAAATATCGTTGGGACGAAAAAAAAACAGCACAAGAATCGAGTAAAGATATTAGAGTTTGAAAAAAATGAAATATAAAAGCAAATTATTTTAATATTTTGATCGATTGGAATGATCCTCAACCGGTCATGAGCCTCTGTTTTATAGAGGAGTGATGGTTTTATCTCGCATGCAACTAATCCCATGAGTTACAAAAGAAATTAGAATCAATCAACTAAAAACTTTTCTAAATCAGCGTTATCAGAGTCTCCGGAAAAGTGTTGGATACTCCGGTGACCAGAGTTTTCAGTAAAATGTCGGAGGTTCCATCGTGTAATTCTCCGAACCCGAGAGGGCTCATCGGCCACTCCGGTAATATGCCGGACACTCCGGTGGGCTGAGTGCCCGAACCCGAAAGAGCTCACCGAACACTCCGGCAACGAGTCGGATACTCCGGTGGGCTAAATGGCCAAACTCAAGAGGGCTCACTAGACACTCCGACAACGTGCCGGATATTCCGGTGGGCTGAGTGCCTGAACTCGAGAGGGCTCACCGGACACTCGGCAACGTGCCAGATACTTCGGTGGCCCTGTAATTTTTGGAGTCAACATATGCCCTCTATTTTTTGTGAAGTTCCTACACCATAAAACATTTAAGCACCCAAAAACCTCTAAAGGCGATGGTTTTCTTGACTCATCGACCATTGTATTCAATTTTGACAACGATATTCTTTACATTAGCCACTTTTCTATTACGCTTCTTGCCATACACTTGGATGATACTTTTTCAAGTATCGGCCATTAAGTATTCTCCGCGAACATCTTCCAACATGTATGCATTTTCGGCGATGACTTTTATTATTCGGTATGGCACTTTCCAACTAGGAGACTATTTTTCGAACTTGTTGCTTTTTGAGCCTATGGGCAGAATAGTTTTCCAAACCAACTCGCCTACTTGAAAAGTTTTGACTTTCAGCTTCTTATTGTAGGCTCTAGCAACTCTAGCCTTGTCTCTCTCAATTTCTTTTAAGGCATTTAAACGCTTATCGGTGACTTAATCGATATTATCTAACATTAGAGTTCTATACTCATCGGTGAATAAATCATTTTGTTTGGCTAATCTTAGAGCTTCTAGATTTACCTCGACGGGTAAAACGATCTCTTGTCTATATACAAGTTCATAGGGCGTTACCTTAGTTGCTCCATGCCTAGATATCCGATGAGCCCACAATGCTTTCGATAAGACTTCATACTATCTCTTGGGATGGTCTTTTATCTTTTTTTAATGAGCTTAATCAATGTTTTGTTACTAGACTCGGTCTAACCATTGGTTTGAGCATTATATGGAGATGAATTAAGTATTCTAATTCCGTAGAATTCGGCAAACTCTTTAACATGACCAGACGTAAAGGAAGTACCTTGATCGGTAGTTAAAGTTTGAGGTATGCCGAACCAATGAATAATATGTTCAGCAAGGAACTCAATTATCTCTTTATGCGTCATGTTCTTGAGAGCCACCGGTTCGGTTTATTTGATGAAGTAATCCGTTGTGACCAACACGAAACGATATCCCTTCGAAGATGAAGGATGTATTTGTCCTATGAAGTTCAATCCCCATCCTCGAAATAGCTATGATTTTATGATGGGATTCATCATGGCTGCGGGTGCCAATTAAATATTTTTAAATCTTTGACTATTCGCATCTTTTGTAGTAGCAGTAGCAATCGGCAATTATGGTTTGCCAATAGAATCTGGTCCTCCTCAACAACCATTTTATTTTTAAAGACAATTGATGCGTACCATAAATGTCCCCATGAACTTCTCCCATAGCTACTCTAGCCTCATCATCACCCAAACATTTTAAAAGCAAATCATCCTCCGTTCGGCGATATAAATCACCATCAACCAAAGTATACTTAAAAGCCACATGTCGAACCTTCCTATCTATATTTTGGGTTTGGCTACGAATGTATGAAATTATGGGCGACCTCTAATCAAACGATTTGGTATTATCATGGTTTGACGTATTAGTGTCCGAACGGTCTAATTCCAGCACCTCAAGCATCGGTTTCTTATTAACTGAAAATCTATCTTTACCAACATTGTAACCCGATGATTGTTGAGCCAACTCATTGGTTTCACTGTTTTCTACCCTAGGCACATGATGTATGTTGAATCCATCTATTCTTCTAATGATGTCTAGACACTTATCTAAGATGGCATTCAATGATCCATCTAAGCATTGAAAATTTCTAAAAATTTGTACTACTAACAACGAATCACCGAAAGCCTCTACATTAACCCCCATGAACTTCAACATCTCTAAACCGAAGAACAATGCTTCATATTTGGTTTGGTTGTTCGTGCAATCATACTCTAATCGGTTTGAGAATTTAAAATGTGCATTATGAGAAGATACTAAAACCACAACAACATATTGACCCTTTTTACAAGCTGATCCATCAAAATATAACTTCTAAGGGGTAAAAATAGCATAAGCAACATAGATCATGTTCTAAATCAATCCTTCAACAATAAAATTAGCAACAATTTGACTTTTTATGGATTTCAATGATTCAAGCCAAATCATATTCAATCAATACATAAGCCCATTTATCAAGCCTACCACTAAAAATCGGCCTATGCAACATATGTTTAATAACATTGGTTTTACAAGCAACTACATAAGTGCTAGATAGCAAATAATATCTCAACTTGGTGCAAGCACGATACAAAGAAAAACATAGTTTTTCGATGAAAGTGTACTTTTTTTCCGCATCCACCAATCGTCGGTTCACATAGGTGATCATGTACACCTTTCCTTTGGCTTGTTGTGTCAAAATAGCGCCAACTACATCATCTTCCACCACTACGTAAAGACGGAAAGAGACTCCTCTCTTAGGCGCCCTAAGCACTAGTGGTGAAGATAAATACTCTTTGATCTTTTTAAAAGCTTCTTACTGTTTTGCTCCCAAGTAAATTCAGCTTTATTTTTTAGCCGAAGAATAAGAGTAAATGAATTAATTTTTTTCGACAAGTTGAAAATGAACCGCCTTAAATAATTCACTTTTTCTAAGAAGCTTTGCGACTCTTTCTTACATGTAGGCGCTTGTACGTTACTAATTGCTTCTATCTTCTTAGCATCTACCTCTATGCCACCTCTATTCCTTTTTCATAAATTATGAAGCCTAAAAACTTTCGCCCGATACACCAAAAGCACATTTGAGCGGATTCATTTTTAAACCGAAATGACGTATTCGGTCCAAGGCAAGCTGTAAATCGGTCAAGTGAGAATCTAAAGCAGCCGATTTGATCATCACATCATCTATATAAACCTTCATGATAACACCAAGCAAATCATGAAAGATAAAGTTCATGGCTCTTTGATATGTGGCACCCGCATTCTTTAATCCAAAAGTCATGACAACTCACTCAAACAATCCTACAAAACCAAAACATCTAAAAATAGTTTTAGACATATCCTCTTCGATCATTAAAATTTGGTAATATCGCGCATTACCATCAAGAAAGCTAACAACTCTATGGTCGGAAGCATCATTAATCAAATTATCGGCTATGGGCATAGAATATTCATCTTTAGGAGTGGCCCTATTTAAATGCTATGGGCATATGATATTGATCTTTAGGAGTGGCTCTATTTAAAATTTTAAAAACAATGCAAACTCTAATCATACCGGTGTTCTTCTTTTCCACCGGCACGATGTTGGATATCCACTTCGCATATCTGTAAGGTCTTATGAATTTCGCATCAAGTAATTGGTTAATTTCTTCTTTAATCCGATCATACATATTCGGGTTAAACCTCCTCATCGGTTGCTTAAAAGATATAAAACCAAATTTTGTTGGAAGCCAATGTTCAACTAACTCGCGGCTCAACCCGGGCATTTCATTATAAGACCATGCAAAACAGTACACATTCTTTTAGTAAACCGATTAACTTTACCTTATAATTGGCTTTTAGATTTTTATTTATATAGGTTGGTCTCCGATTATCATTGCTGCCAAAGTTTACCTCCTCAATAGGATCAGCTGATGTGAATCCTTGTCCTAACTTATCCATATCTTCTATTTCCTCGATAGCTTCGCATATATCGTTTGTATTGAACTGATAGTGTTTCACTCTCTTTTGCAACCAATCAAGATTAGAATCCATTAAATCACATTATATAGTTGAGCCGATTCTCCATCGGCTTTACATTGACTGGTACAAAACCATCTCTAGTTACGTTAAGAAAATCATAATCCGTCAAGTCTAAACCGGTTAAGCACTTGACGGCGTCATGTGGCGAAGAAGATGATTCGATCATAGCAACACAACTCGATGCATCCGCATAAACCACCTCTACATCATCACCAATTCATTGTATTAAGAATTGGTGTAAGGCAGAAGAAACACATCTATTGGCATGAATCCGGTCACGCCCTAAGATCAAGCTATAACTACCACGCACATCGGCAACAAAGAAAGCGGTAGCCATAGTCTTGCTTCCAACGGTGCGTTCCATAGAAGAGACCCCCTTAGCCTCGATAGGGTCTCTTCCTCCCACACCGTTCAAACTCATGTTGGTCCGGATGAGCTCGTCATCGGCCTTACCTAGCTTCTTAAACAAAGAATACAACATTAGATTAACAATAGCACCGTCGTCCATAAGCATGCGAGAAATCGGTGAACTATTAATATGACCTCTCACATAGAGGGGTTTCAAATGGTTCTCTGATTCCTCGAGCTTTTCGAGGATTGCACTTTTTGACCCAAAGTCGAATTGTGCCATGACTTCTTTTTCCTCTATAAACGAAGAATCGAAAAGAGATAAGCAAATGGTGTTAATGTCTATACCTTCTCGGTGCGGTGTAGGTTCATAGTCTAAAAGGTCGTCGTCGTCGAAATCAGACATATCGATGTCTCCCGTGGGCGAGGGCGCTGTGAAGTACTCTCCTAAGACGGCGTCGACCAAAACACATGGCTTTGGAGTAGCCTCCGCTTCCTTCGTAACCGGTGGAGTAGGGGATTAGACTCGTTAACCCTCCACTGCTTACCTTGATGGACCATCGGCTTGATCTCATTGAAGATCTCGTCTCTCTTTTTCTTCGCCTTCTTTTCTCGCATCTTTCGAAGGCGCAACCTTTAGAGCTTTCTCTTTTGAGTGTGGGTCAAGCCAGGCGGACACCACCTCGGTTGCGTATACTTAGAGGGGCTCTTGCTGCTGCTAACTTCATGGTCATGGGAGGCCTTTTCGATCGGATCATCCAAAGTGATCGGCCCCGTGAAAACTCCTCCGATCTTGACATCAGTTGTGCCGATTTTCACGACACCTCTAGATTCACTTTCTTGATGAAAAACGGTGGAGAGAGCAGGTTCATTACCTTGCTTCGGGCGCCACTTTTGCTTAAGCGCGGTGGTGGAGCTCCCTCCCTGAACTTTGATCAGTCGAGAATTCATCCGATCTGAGATAGGGTTGGAGAGCCTTGTGAAGACATCTTCTCTCGATTCGTTCCACCCCGAATGAAATGGCGGGTATGACATCGGTGGAATGGGCCTTGGTGATATAGGCATCGGTGGCACGGGCATCCACGGTTCTATGTATGGATGCCACACCGGGAACAGTGGGCAAGACATAGGATAAAACCATGGCGGCGACACTCCGAAGCCATGTGGAGGAAAAGGAGGAGGAGGCCTGTGCACATTCACGGTTGGCCTCATCTCCTTCCTTGGTGAGCTGCTTCCCCTAAGTGGTGATCTTGATCGCTTCATAGACCAATTATTCGAATCGAATTTTTGATTCTTGTATTTAGCCATGAGCTAGTCGAAGGTGCTTTTAGGCCGCATCTTTCGATCCGTGGCATTACCTTGATTCACCTTTCACTTGCCCACTTCAGAATTCTTCGGTTTTATCATCTTGGACTGTGGAGCTTGCCCCCCAGGTCTAGAGCCTTGGACGGTGACTTTTAAAGACTTGTCCATCGGAGAACTTCTCGAGCACCACTTTCTTAGAGTCACCTTTCTCACTTAGAGAAACAGGCATCTCATCTCCGATGATCACGGTTTTCTCTTTGGTTGTATCGGTTTGATGAGGTCAAATCAACACCTTGGGATTGAGCTCTAGAGTGTTGACAAGAAAAAGGTGCTTATCGATCTGCATCTCCTTAAGACTTAATCGTCCCTCATTAAGGTCCGATTGGACCTGCCGACGGAAAATATTGTAATCATTAGTAGCATTAGAATAAGAGTTATGCCTTTTACAATATGCCCTACGCTTAATCTCATTCGCCGAAGGTAAAGTATACGTGATCTTAATGTATCTACTTTTGTGCAGCTCATCAAATATTTTATCACATTTGGCTACATCAAAAGTGTATTTCACATCGTCTTTCTGATTCTTATGAACTGGTTTGAGCTAATCACAAGCAAATGATTTGGCCTTAGATGGTCAAACGAACTCGGCAGCCAAGAAGTCACTTGAATCATCATCGGAGCTATCCAGATCACATTATATGACGTGTACGCTACGACAGGTCTTGTAGTCATGTTTTATTTCTTTGCTTCGGCTTTATTGAGCCGAAGCCCTTTGTTGGAGGTGGGTGAGTGTAAGTAAATCGCATCTCTTCAACTTTTCTATAAGATGCGACCGTAAACGACTAAAAGCTAAGTCGGCTAAGTCTTTTTCAGAAATTGTCAAATTAAAGCATTGGTTCTTAATATCTCTAAACCGCCGAAGATAGTCAACGACGAGTTCCTCTTTCCTTTGCCGAACCGATGTCAAGTGTGACAACTTCAATTCGTTGTTCTCGAAATAAAAGTGGTCATAAAACTTATGCTCTAAAAACTCCCACGTTTGTATAGACCCCGGAAACAATGATGAAAATCGAGAGAAAGCGATTTCAGATAGTGATAAAGAAAACAATAATACTTTTAAAGCCTCACTAGAACCCGCTTCTTTTAGTTATGCTACATATTGGCTAGCATGTTCCCAAATAGTTTTGTTATCTTCGTCATTGAATTTGACGAAGTCGAACATACGCCATCCAATGGGATATAAGACCAAATCAAAGTATGCGGAGTACGATTTTTGATAAATTCGATCCTTTCTTTTGAGGTCTACCTCTAGTGTCTCACGAAATTGTTTATTTAAGTCATCTTTAATGCAAGTCATACACTCCTCTATGTTTGCTATAAATGGCCTAGTAAATGTGTCCGGTGATGAGAGATGTGTGCTCGTTTTTATGATGTTAAACAATTTATTTGAAACAAAGCCACGAAGGATAATCGTACCGTTAGGTGAGATATGGGTTGTGCTATATGCGACGGACGCAGTAGCAATACGTCGACTTTTTGAAGGTACGAGTAGCCTTTTACGCAGGTGAGCGTCTGCTCTATTGTTTGAGGTGGTGGGAGGGAGAGGCTCGAAGAACGATGATGTAATGGACCAGGAACTCGACTGACAGAGTATCACTATATTTTTTCGAACCAGGAACCGTGAAAGGAGTCTGACGCTTGACAATTTAGGTGGCGCGCGTTGCGGATACTCCTAATACTAGATGGCAATCAGATCAGAGGGCCGGCCGGGACCAGCTGTTTGATGATCTCTGTTGGAGCTAGCTAGCTAGGCCGGATAAGAAACGAACGGTTGAATTGAAAACATACAAACAAGTAAAGTGAAACCATGCAGGCCGGGCAAACGAGATGCAGCAACCAGTATATTCAGTGATGCAGCAACAACCAGACCAAATTAAGCAAAGCATGCTGCTCCAAATTAACGACGCATATCGATCGCAGCTACGAGTACTACAGTACATAACAAGGCGATCGATCGATCCGATCCAATTCATCACGGGTCCTTTGTTGGCATCCTGCCTGGTGCCTGCACGCACGATCAGTGCCCAAGCTCCTGCCAGGCTACAGTAATTGTAATTCTCTTTGATAGCTGCAGGTACAGGCCAGATAATAGTACTGTGCATAGCAACAAGCTAGGCGCCATGGCGACAGATCGATAGACCTTAATTGCCTTGTTGTTGTTATGCGTTCTTAGTATTAGACATGCAGGAGGCTTCGCCATTCGCCAGTTTTCACGAGCACAAGTGATCGCGCGAGGTGTCGACGAAGGAGCAGGGTAAGTGACGAAGCCATACTTAGCAACTTGCAGGCTGCAGCCTGCTGCTTGTATGGCATGGCAATGGCAGCGACTGAGGAGGACTACTGCACCGTCGTCGCAAAAGGGCGAATATTCACGTGACTCAAGCTGGACACATTCAGCACAGAGAGTACTGTAGAGTGGTCCGCCCAGACCCCCGTGCATGCTCCTCCACCAGCTCTGCAGAAATCATCTACTGAGTACTAGGAGTAATTAACTTCTTTCCCTTCTTTGAAATAATTCAGCTGTATTAATTATTTCGTTCCACTCGTAAAGATACTGGATTAAGGAATATTTGACAGTTGACTCTCCCTCCGTTTCAAAATGAAGTAGATTTATTGCGATAACGACAACAGTTTAAAAATGAGGTATATATATCCCCTACCTTCTTTGGGACATCGTGTGCTACGTGCATGATCTATGCTACCTTTGTTCTAAAATATAGACATTTTTAAGTTTAGATAAGATCAAAATCTTTTAACAACTACCAATAATATTTAGAAAATTACATAATTTTTAATATAAAAATATAATTTTTATGAAATTTTATTTAATGATGAATCTAAAATATATATTTTTATATGATAAAATATTATTAGTTATATATTATTGATGGTCAAAGTTATAAAGTTTGACTTTGATTAAATTTAAAAATACTTATATTTTAGAACTGTACGGGGTACTACATATGCTATAGTATTGAATAGTAGTCGACAGATCTGATTCTAGACTAAGGAGTAGAGACGGGTAGAAGGCGCCACGAGTGTCAATCTCGGTTACACCCTGAACCGCGGACAGAAAGCCGCTTATTTCGGCGAGACAAGCAGTAGATGCTTATTTGACGTAGCATGCACGGTCGATATCACTTGGAGATTTCGTTTTCTTGGAACCACTTTGATCGACCATGTTTGCTGGAACATATCCAAGACTAATACAAGACCAACAAACTCCAAAAGTTTCAATTCTCTGTGAACATCGATCGACCGACGAATCAAGAGAATCCACTGTATCCATCTATCTTATATATAGTCATTCTAGCTGTTATTTTCTATAATTGTTATCATTAGGATAACAATTGTAGGTCTAAAATGAAGTATCTTATATATAGTCATTCTAGCTGTTATTTTCTATAATTGTTATTATTAGGATAACAATTGTAGTTCTAAAATGAAGATTTTTAAGAACGGACAGAGGGATTACCTGAATTTTCAGGACGATTCAATATATGCAACTCCATATGCGTGCAAGGACGATGTTCATCGCTTCATGAACAGCATACAGCAATGCAATCGGCTTAATTCGTCCTTGCTTTGTCGACGAACCTGCACGCCGGACCTTAATTCCCTTGCTCGAAACAAAACGATATGGCGGCACAGCGAGAGCAGCATGCATGCAGTCCCGTGCGAGCCGTGACACATGGACACAACGCAAGAGCCAGCCTTTCCTCCATCAGATCCATCAGCGACAGGCATGGCGTCGCTTCAATCAACGTTGCCAGCCTCCCCTGATCGATGGATGGATGAGCTAGCCCTGTGCGCCTGTCTGAGACGAAGAAGACCGCCCGCGTCATGACCATATGATTGATCGATGGATCTCTGATCTCCCTCGTTTTTTTTTCACTGCCACTGCTTCAGAACAAATATTGCGACTCGATTGATCGAGTCGACCCTCATTAAGCCTTTTTTTAAACGGAATCTTCAGCCTTTTTAGTGCGGCCTCTTACATAGATGATAGTGGTACTTTATATATCTTGACAAAGTAGAAGTACTATATATAACCCTAACCCTAAACCCTGGAGTACACACACATATGGACACGCAGCAGTATAGTCTACTACAGACCTGGTAGCATACGACATCCGAGGCAGCTGGTTAGTCGTATTTGCAGAAAGATCACGGGTTGCAGCATCGATCGACCAAGCAAAGAAAAGCAAGCTAGCGGTGGTCGAGAACTGCGTCCATCCATCGTGTTCCCCTTGTCCCTTGTATCAAGCTCTCTCCTCTGCTAGCCAAGCTGCTTTCTCCTTGTACACTAGCTTGCTCGAGCATGCACGGGAGC
Source organism: Zoysia matrella (assembly GCA_001602295.1). Classification (NCBI taxonomy): domain Eukaryota; kingdom Viridiplantae; phylum Streptophyta; class Magnoliopsida; order Poales; family Poaceae; genus Zoysia; species Zoysia matrella. The sequence goes on along the minus strand of BCLG01001544.1, from coordinate 31,897 downwards.
AGTATATACTGCTTCTGTCCTTTAAAAAGTTTATTTCTGGTTTTAGTTGACTGTGTTTCTTTCTTTTCTTTAACTTAAGAATTTTATATAAATTTGATAAATTTTGATAATATAAAATTTATATTTTTAAATTTATTATAAAAAATATATTTTATAATATATAATTTATGTGTTCACAAAGTTTACCAAATTTTAAAAAATCATTGGTGAAAGAGAGAAACAAAGCACAAGTCTAACAAATCTATTTACTTTTTTTTTTTGGACGGAGGTAGTATGGATCTCTCATTCATGCACGCTACCCGGAGTGCGTACATGCCCCATGTGACATTACACATGCATGCTGTCGATCTCTCCCTGTTTTTTTTTTGTTGTATATTTGCTGCAGAGAAGAAGATTTGTTTGTAGCGTGTTTGTCTACTCTTGTTTAGAGCTATACTCTCTCTCTCTCTCTCTCTCTCTCTCTCTACAGGCAATCCTTTGCTTTGCTTCAGTCGACGGATTGGACAGTCTTGAATATGCCTTCTGACTAGCCTTTCTGCGTTGTTGGTTAGCCAACGGCTATGTTGCTCTTTGTTCCCTCTCCTTTATAATGCTCTTGTTATTTTCATTACTTAGTTTCATGTAGCAATAATATACTTACTTCTACTGATCACTCGGGTTTTGAACTGTTGGCATATGGGCTGGTACAGATTTCCACTAATCATCGATCAAATCATCGTCGACATTTTAACACTGGAGGAGTATTACTGAATGAATCTGAAATAAGCACATGCATCCAAGTGACAGTTCTCTGTGTTGGGCCACAGCTGGTTTTGTTGTTTCTAAGCCTATACCGATTTGCATGTTATCTAGGTTATTTTTTTTCTCTTTCTAAATGACTAGATTAGTTTGGTATCAATATCTTATTGATCCATCCATGTGTTATAATTTTTTTTTCAAAAGTAAGTGTACTAGCTATGACAAAGAACTTGTTCGCAGGAGTTCAGATGTATCATGTGATACTGTTAGTACTAGTATTATTGTTCTGGCCAACATCAATCAGAGGTAGCTTTCCTGCTACCCATTTCTGAGACCATTCTACAGATACATGCATTCATGATCCATCCATCCATCGTGTAACTCACATCCAATTATAAAAGGTGATGACCACACCCTCACGCAAGTCATGCTTGTACTACAGGCAGTAATAATGCTACAGTAGTAGTTTCGTTGAAGAGTTGCCCTGATCGAACCCTGTCCTGTAAAATGTCGTATCGCAGACATGAAATCCTGCGGAAGCCATTGTTCCATGAGCCTGACGTTGTGTGGCGCTTGCAGAAAACCCCCAGGCCCCAGCAAATGTAAATTTATGTTGGAACGAATAACGCAAATGCCAAGCAGTAGGGGACGCTCACAGCCACAGAGAAAGTTAAAGACAGATTTTCTCGCACTCTTTGTGCTGAAATGGACTTCGATCGTCCTCCTGCGTCTTCCTTTAATTAGCTAGCTTTGCCTCACGGACTGATGCTGAAGAAGACGGAAAAAAACCTGGAACCGGGGCGGGTGGTGCGGAACGGCAATGGAGGCGGCGGAGTAGTCGAGTAGAGGATGGACTACTCCAGGCCACGGTGATGGTGATCAGCACGCTGGGAGGAACGGCAATGGAGCTCGGCGATGTTGCGCGCAAGCACGGAGAGAAGAACGCCGTGGAGCAGAACGTGGCCCCGAGGAACGACGGGCCTTCTCTTCCCACACGGCCACACTGAACTTGGCCCGGCCCAGTTAATTTGTACTCCTACTCCATTGTCCTTGTAGAGCTCTTGACAGGGAGAAAATCTATTGACGACAAATCACGGCCCAGCAGGGAGCTCTTCAGGCCCGGCCCTGAGGGGGGGGGGGGGGGGGTGGGGGCAGAGCTTGGGTGACTGGGCTCTCCCCTAGCTCACTGAAAACACTTGTACTCTTACTTACCTAGCGACGTATCCGTGCCACTGAAAAAAAAAAATCAATTGCAGGTGTTATCCTTTACTGCTCCATTAAAAAATGAATACAAATACAATTAAATACATCAAGTAAAGCAATATCCTTTCCTAAGCGAAATCAATGAATACATTAACTAAAATAAAGTCGCCATATACGTTGGTACAGCTAAGATTTTTTTTTTTTGCCCTAAAGACGAACCAATTAAGAGTAATAGGCGTCTGCACTGATTGGTTAATTGACGCGTAGATATAAGAAGAGTAACTTGCAATATTTTGTTTACTACTTTTCCTGGGTTTGATCAAAGTCTGTCTCAACTTTGACTTAATAATATTTAAAAATTTAAATAACTGAAAGTCTATTTTATTAAAAATCTAACAACATAATCTATGATAAAATATTATTAATTTTTTATTATTAATAATCAAAGATAAAAAAAAATTGACTCTTACAAAAGTAAAAATGCTTATATTTTGAAAGAGAGTAAGTACTCCAAGAGATACGATTTCTCCAAATTCATCGAAATCCTTGCTCACCATATATACCTCGATCGCCCACGGTAAGTGCTAGGTACCTGTAACCATGGCCGGCGTTGATCGCCTTCATCAGGCCACCACGATCTTCCTCGTCTTCCTGCTCCTCATCGCCGTCCATGCTCAAGGTACCAATCATCTCGCGTTCAGGCATTGTCGTTCGTCTTCACGATTCAGTTCTAATAACAGCAAAATTGCATTCTTGCATGCGCTTGAATGAATGACAAGCAGGAGCCGGCGCCGGGGATCAGGAAGAAGAGGGAACGACGAGCAGGAGGACATCACCGTTCACGTGGGACGGAGAGGACGGTTTCGTGCCGGTGCGGAGCGTGGCGTACCGGGCGGTGGCGCCGGAGGCGATGCCGCACGGCGAGCCGTTCCAAACGTGCGGCCGATGCCGCTGCTGCTCGGCGTCCGACGGCAGCAACTGCGTCGAAACCCAGTGCTGCTTCGGCATCAAGTGCAACCTCCCCGGGAAGCCGTTCGGCGTCTGCTCCTTCTCGCCACTCGCTTGCGGCTGCGGCACCGACAACTGCGCCGCCGGCTCGCCGCCGCCATCGAAACATCTGGCGCGTCTCGTCGCCTGAATTCGGATTCTCATAAAGACAGGAATGAATGAGATTGACGAATTCATACGCTAAATGCATCGTTACTGTTACGTGATGTTTTTGGTTTTTGAAGGATGGGGTTGAAATCTTGATATTGAACATGCCTTTGTATTTCTGACTCAGATGTGTGAAATCATGATATCTCACATTCGATTCGACAGTAATGGTGAGCTCCGAGGCCCCTAGTACACAAAAACTGGTTGTTAATTTAAATTATTCGACAATAAGGATGTATTCCTTGCAACAAATATTAGTTTGGATCGCAGGAGAACACCATATAGCTTCAGATTCAACAACACCTTAATAGCCATAAGAGGAGCAAATCTTATGCCTGGGGTTCTGGAAAACAGCCTGCTCAACTCAGAAAGTACATACGCCTACACTAGATGTACTTGTACGAGAAAAGAGCACGGTACTCATTGGCCTCATGAGCCATTTCTTCCATGGTTCTATCTTTTCTCTCTATGTCCAGATCAAGCTTCTCCTTCATTTCTTTCTCTTTTGTATCAATCTGTACGAAAGGTAAAAGGGTAAGCTTTAATTGATAACATGTCAAATACAGTATAGCCAGATTGATGAAGAAAATATGCAACGAACCGCATCATATATTTCATCGTTTTTCTCAAAATCTCCTGCCCTCCTTGGGATAACGTGAATGTGGACATGTGCAACTGTCTGACCAGCTTGAGGACCATCCTGACATTAGTATCAATTGTCAACAAAAAAAAAAAGGACTTGATATTCCTCATTCAAATGAATAAACATGAAAGAAAATTCGTAGTGAGCTAATCAAAGGAATAAATGAAGTAAACATGCTAAAATGAGTTATCACGGAAGAGCAATGTTAATCATATTTCCACAATCATCATCATATTTCGACCCTTGGAATAAATACACATAGATGCCACATTTATGTTGTATAACCTTGGTACTGAATACTGAAACGATTGGCCTCCTATAACAGTAACATGTATAGACCTCACCTGAATAGCAAATGTAAGTGAAGATGCTTTGTGGTACTGCTCAAGCCGTGCACCAACTTCCTTTGCAGTAATCCACAAGTCACTAGTCTCATCAGAGCTTAGGTCAGCAAATCGTTTCACTTCACGCTTGGGGCACACAAGAACATGTGTGTATTGTCAAGGAAAAATGATGTTTATAACACAGGATACTTTTGTCGATATGATAGCAAATTGTTAGTCAACTATAGATGTCTAACTTATATAATTCTGACAGCTTGCACCAAATGGCTTTTGATCCAGAACATCTCCTCAAAATAAACAGAGTCAATCCTTTTGACAGATTTGATGTTCAAGCATTAAAAATGAAAAACAAAAATGAAAAAGAGGCAACATCTTAACAAAGCGTTCAATTGATTTGCTTGTTTTGTGTTTATTTAACTGTGGTTCATGATCTTTAAATAATGCAAGCACCAGAAAGTTCAATCAATACTACAAAGATAAACCAGCAACACAGGTGACCGACTGCAAAGGACCCCAAAAGTTGGCTTCCAGAAATATGACAGTAGTTATTCTGGAGCAAAAGGATATGACCTGCAGAAAAAAAGTTCAGGAAGGTTATGAAAGGCATCAGAACAGTGACTGGCAGAAAGATGACCAAAAAAAAAAAAAATCCAATGCCTCATACTACTGGAAAAGGAAGTTGAATACAATCACCAGGGCTTGTTTATCATAAACTATGACGGGATTACATTCAACGATCTCGAGACTGGCATGAAAATTACCCTGCCACAATGAAGTCGTTGCACATAACGCATACACTTGTAAGCAAGTGCTACTGGTAAGAGGTCTTACACTGGTCCCGGTGTAAAATCTCTAGAAAGAGAGCACTAGCCCTAAACATGCACGCTTCTGTAGCTTTTGGGAGCTCACACTCTGATATAACTCTACCACATTCCAAGGGTAAGATTCAACCTTGATCTTCCCCCTCTCGCTATAACTACTACTCCTACTATCCTTGCACCTCCAAAACTAAATTAACCGCAGTACCGAGCTCAAGATTGGATCGGCTACAGAAGCCAGCCAAGAGATTGCGAGACGCACAGCAGACAGAGGAGCGATTTTTACCGGGGAGGAGAGGGCGGAGGTTGACCATGGCGTAGGAGAGGGGCGTGGCGTGGAAGACCTCCCTAGGGTCGATCTTGTAGGGCCCGAACTTGTAGGGCGCCTCCATTCCCGGAGGCGGCGGCGGAACAGCAGAGGAGGACGAGACGGCGCGCAGGCGGCAGAGGAGGCGAGGAGGGAGGAAGGCAGGCGAGCGGAGGACGGAGAAGCTCGCGAGCATCTGGAGGCCGCTGGCTGCCCACTGACACGTGGGGCCTCACGGAACGGCGAGGAAGGCAGCAGAGCAGACTGATGCTTGGTGGTGAAGCGGGCTGGGCTGCATAAGTGCAATGCTTTGGATAAACCGGCCCAAAAGATATTTTGGGAATTCCAGCCCAATAGATTTTTTTTGGGAATACTGACACAATAACTTTTTTATGGAATACTGGCCCAATAGATTAGAGCCCGGCCCCGGCGGCGACGCTGCATCGTGATCATCATCTTGCCTTCTTCTTCCCTCTCTCCGCATTTCAAAATCCATTCCCCAACCGCCACTCCCCTCCTCTCTCTCACTCGCCTACTAGGGTTTCTCCTTCACCTTTGCGGCGCCGGCGACGACGGCGACGTAGCCCGATCCGAGGATGGACAAGTATGAGAAGCTGGAGAAGGTCGGGGAGGGCACCTACGGCAAGGTGTACAAGGCGCAGGACAAGGAGACGGGCCAGCTGGTGGCGCTCAAGAAGACCCGCCTCGAGATGGACGAGGAGGGCATCCCGCCCACCGCGCTGCGCGAGATCTCCCTCCTCAACCTCCTCTCCCACTCCCTCTACGTCGTCAAACTCCTCGCCGTCGAGCAGGCCAACAAGAACGGCAAGCCCGTGCTCTACCTCGTCTTCGAGTTCCTCGACACCGACCTCAAGAAGTTCATGGACGTCTACCGGAGGGGGCCCAACGCAAGGCCGCTCCCCACAGACCTCGTCAAGGTACCACCCTTTCTCATTACTCATTGATTCCGTAGTCCACTTCACTACACTCTTGAAATCATAACTACTTTAGTCCACTTCACTACACTGTTCAAACCATAACTGTCGATCTGTAAATTGTACACTTGGTTGCTTTAAAAACCCAGACTGATCTACTTTCTTTGCTTCTGTATAGAATTTCCTGTTCCAGTTGTGCAAAGGAGTTGCACACTGCCACAGCCATGGTGTTCTTCACCGGTTGCATTTCTTCTCTCTCACTTATGTTGCTGGACATGTCAGGATAATGCTTTGTAATTGTCAGCAATGTAATTCATGCTTAATTTTATAGGGATTTAAAGCCACAAAACCTCTTAGTCGACAAGGAGAAGGGGATACTGAAAATTGCAGATCTTGGGCTAGGTAGAGCTTTTACTGTGCCAATGAAAAGCTACACCCATGAGGTACAGTTACTCATCTATACTCCAGCATTCAACAAGTTTTAATTACTTTCTGAGTATGATGTGTTAAACGCCTCGTATTCTCTATCTATGTAGATTGTGACACTCTGGTACAGAGCACCTGAAATTTTACTTGGAGCAACACATTACTCTACTGGTGTTGATATGTGGTCTGTCGGATGTATCTTTGGTATGCCCATATTTCGTTTGAGTTCTTTCACCAAATGCCTTGAAATTTACCGAAAATTGGTACTGCAACATATGTTCTATTATGCAAAGTAAAATTGGATGGTCATAGGCTATGAGATGTTTTAAAATTTAAGTACTGGATGGTACTGCCAAAATCATCAAACGGAAGGTTGCCAGGAAAAAAAAATAATGTACCATGGTGTCCGCATTCTTTGACTTTGCCGCTAATTATACACCACAGGCTATGAGATGATTTAAGTACTTGTCACTTATTATTCGTTCCCCTGACATTTACATAAATTTTAATGCAGCTGAAATGGTCAGAAGGCAGGCTCTTTTCCCTGGCGATTCAGAGTTGCAACAGTTGCTTCACATTTTTAGGTCTTGTTCTTTCTTGTTTTTTTACTAAGGTGGTTTGTGAACCATTTAGTCCTCTTATCCAGTTGAAGGTGGAATGTGGGCAATTAGTGATTTCGTGCAAAAGTTGTTGGGTTTCTTGAGTCCTTGTTCTATGTTAGACACTGCTCCCCTGACTAAATTACTTTTAAATTTTTTTTTGGTAAGGATTAACTAGTACTTGACACATCTTGCATTTTATCTCACTTCTGTTCTCTTCCATCAATTTATTTTGTGATTCTACGGATTAACCAGCATCTACTACTGTAAATAGGTTGTTGGGAACTCCTACGGAGGAGCAGTGGCCTGGAGTGACTGGCTTCAGGGATTGGCATGAGTTTCCACAGTGGAAACCCCAGAATCTGGCCCGTGTTGTTCCGACGATGGAACCTGAAGGCGTTGACCTGCTATCAGTAAGTTCAAAGGCTTGTTCTACCTTCTAAGTGCTAACTGACCGTGTTCCCTGTATTAGAGAGGTGTTGGCCTGTGCACTGCAAGGAATGTTTTCTTTTGTGTATCTGTTTTTTCCAAAAATATCCATGCTTCAGGACTTGATCTTAAAAAAAGTTGCTTAACTCCATTAATCCCAATTTCTGTTTTTGCTGATGCATTTATATTCATTTCGTATTTGAGAATGGTCTCAGCACACTGTCGGTGAATTGGTTTTTCTGCATGTTTATTGTCAAGGTTGAATTACATTTATATGCTGGTACATGATTGATTATTGGTTGTATTTTTAATATCTGATGTGGCGTGCTTGTTTCAGATTCTATATTACTTTATCAGGTTGACATCGATCAACTTCTATGTTAGCATCGTTTTAGCAAGACTTTAAGCTGTGTGATCTATCTCTTGCAGAAAATGCTTAAGCTTGACCCGGCAAACAGGATATCAGCTAAAGCGGCAATGGAGCATCCCTACTTCAACAGCCTTGACAAATCCCAGTTCTAGTCCTAGTACCAACCATGTGTTTCGTCAGACTCAGTGAGGCTTCTGTCGGTGCTACGTGGGGAAATCGCTTGCCATCTAGGCAACTGAGGACGAAACCTATTACTACTTGCTAGCGTTTTGTTAGTTGCTGTACATTGGCTTGTGCCAGGGTCATTTGTGTGATGGAGTGTGAGAATCGCTGCATAGAACTAAATGCACACTTATGCCCTTGTCTCCATGGCCTCGCGTCATCTTGTTATTCCAAATTCTATCTTTTGAAAAATTCAGTATATCACTTCGTGAGACACTGTCAGAGGACCTGTTCCCATTTTATATGATATGTTCTTCACTGATTGGCTGCTGCTATTGGTTTCCAACCGTCTACCCTTATGCCTTCCCTGTTTCGCCTCACTCAAAAAAGAATCAACCTACAGTTTGACATTAGACATGCTGAGTTACGCATGAGACTCTAGAAAGGAGGAAACGAAAGGAAAAACGAAAATGAATTGAGAAAAACTAACGGAGTAGGTACAAAACTACTTCACCACAGGCCACTATCTTAAAAGAAGGCAAGGCAAAGAAAAGTTGTATTTTCAGGGTCAGATAATATATGGATCTCAAAAAGCACCAATACTTGACACTGGATAAGCACAAGACAAACTGGACACACGTTGAGTCATCGGGACAGATTATTGTTAAGCCACTTACTGAAAATGCTTGTGTAAGTCACAATATGAGTTTTTTTTGTGTGCTAAAGACTTCAATTTACAGCCAAAGCAACAGCCATACAGAAACAATTACACCCAAGTCATAGCTTATTTATAGCAAACATCAGTAAGTTCTTTGCATAACTTGCCCACATGAAGCAAATTGATCACCTCAGAAAATACCAAGTTTGAGCTTTAAAATTGAACTTGAAGCTTTCAGCACACAACATCGGGCAACAATCACACAAAATCACAGTAATTAGGTATCAACAAGTATATGTACTGAATAGTTAAAATATAGACCACCAACTTCTTTTTGTATCAACATGCGCTGTAGTGGTGCTCTGAGATCTACGCCACAGTTGCCTTCTAGTATTACTAGAGTTGGCAAAGCACAAAACTAGAGCTAGACCGACTAGTGACACAACTGGAGCTGCAGCAATAACCAGCCATCTATGACGGCCACGTGCTCTGTTTGGATGCTGTGAAGCATGAGCCGAATGTTCATTTGTATTAGCATCTTCTGTACCACTAAGTGTGTTAAAAGCTCCTTCAACCTCAGGTGCATCAGAAAGCTCTTCAACAGGTTCCTGTGTATGGATTTGCTCCACACCATGGACTCTTCTCTCATTGGTTGTGGTTTGCTTGGACCTCTCATATTCTAGGTCATCTGTAGGAAGCTCATATCGGCAAACTGGGCATGTATTCCTGTAACTAAGCCATGGCAAGATGCAGGACGAGTGATATAGATGCGCGCATGGCAGCTGCTTTGCTACAGTTTTGGCAGACATGTTATCTTTGCAGACTGGACATGTTACACCACCGTATGTCTCATGGCTCATTGAGATAACCACAGAAGGAAGATTTTCAACAATGGATTTAGCTGCAGGTGGAGCTCCTCTTCTGATATTATTGTCCTCAGGAAATTGGTCAAGAAGCATTTCAAACTGTCTCGCATTAACATAATCACCAGGATTCCCAATAAAATTCACCCTGATTGCTGGCTCCTCCATACCTGCCCTCAAATTGATCATGCCTACTGTTCGAGGTATAACTGCTCCCGAAGTCCATGCAATGTCTTCAGATTCATGCTCATTAGATCCGCTTGAGGCAATGCTGTTCCAACGCTGTCGGCGATGCTGCATGGTTTCAACTACATCATCAAAATCAGATTGTTCAGATTCCTCATCTTCTTGCTCATCTGAATCCCACAGGTCCATTCCAGCATTCATGGGGTCTATGTCACTGTCAAGCTGAATGACAAGCTCCCTACCCATCCTGACATGTTGATCAAGAGAAGCATCTGATTCCCCGCCATCGTCACCAAAACTGATGTTTGATTCAATTTCACCAAATACGGAATCGACATAATTGAGACCATCACTCTCATCATCTGAAGCATGCCATCTTTGGGATCGGTTTGGCGTAGAATTAAAAGATGCCTGCTGGTGTGAAATTGGTGGAGAGTCAATGTCTGCATCATGACCTTGTCTAGCTAAGTTGGCCAAGTGGGAAAGGCGCTGTGAGAAAGCAACCTCAAAGGACTCAAGACTTGTGGTCCTTGACCTTGGTCTTCGTTGTCTCCTTTCACGATAAGTACTGGGAATCTCATCTCTGCTGCTGTCATTAAGCACAGTCATCTTGCACTCCCTGCATATGGCTAAGGCTTCCAAGCTATCGTTCACCTCAGTATCCAAAGTAAAAGGTCTTGTGCAAATTAGGCACTGCATATCTGATTCAGTGTCGAGTACATGGTTGCTGGAATATATTTGACTGCCAGACATTGTCGTATACCTCGTACTGTCAAATCTGAGACACAGGATTTTGTAGCACTGTGCCAGATAAAAGTGCAAATACGACCACAATTCAAGAAATGAACTGGATTCAAAGCAAACAGGAGATTGTTCCGCGGGAGAGGTAGATCAGGTGCCCCATTCTATGTATTGTTGAGTCGAAAAGGCTGGATAGATGTGAACCTGGCAATGGAAAGAAAGGGGGTAGAGTTAGACAAATGACTAAGCAAAGACAGACGATGCATAGGAATGTTTCATGTCTCACATGCAAAAAAACCTATGATCATGTTTAGCCATAAAATAAAAAAATCAGCTTCACAAGCTAGTACAACCAAATTATCAATCAGTAGAAAGTACTAAAACAGTTATCTAGTGTAACTGTGGAGTACGCAGTCAGATGGATTCAGTTCTACTGCACCAGGGAAATATTGACGCAGGCATAGTTGTGCTCCGGCCTACGTTGCCGTAATCAGCTCATACAAAAGAGTACAAAAAAGGGCATAAAGCTTCGTATCCAGCTGGGGCCTACCGTCATACTCGTACTCTGAAGAACGGGCAAGAGGATGTACACGCGATTACTGGAACTAGGATGGACATCTGCAGGGGGCAAGGTTTTGGACCCAACAAGCTACTGAATAGGAAGACCTATCAGCTAGGGTCCTATCAGTTACTAGTGGATTAGGGAAGGGGAGAATCGAGGAAATGAAAGACCTTGGAAAATCTAGGGTGGGAAGGAGCTTTCTCACCAGGAGCCGGAGCGAGAGTCCGGGAGTCAGCTCAGACGGATCGGCGACGAAGTCGATGGCCGGAGTCGGAGCACCGAAATGGATTGTGGAGGCGACGACGGTGGTTGGGCACTGAATTTGTCGATGCCTCTGCACTGCTCCCAGGCCCCAGCTTTCTCTGCGTGCGGAGGACGGGACGGGCGATGGAGAAGAAGGATGATGGTCCAAGTAGGGCCGATCTGTCCAGCCCACGAGGCCCAGGCCCATGAGCGGAGCCACCCCAGCCTGAAAAGAGGAGCCGCGGAGGTTGGGTCGGTGGGCCAGAACAGCACTGCTGTCGCCAGCCTTCCTTTTTAACCTTTTTTTTTTTTTTTTCCATTTCACAGAATCGTCGTGGACAGCAAAGAGCCCGGAGGAAGTTGGTGGGGAGAAGGAAGAACGCGGCGCCGACGATCCGTTGCCCGGACGGCGACAACCGATCAGAGGGGAAGGAGTCGGTCGCTCCCCATGGCGTACCGTCGGAAACAGGGCGGCGCTGTCGCCGCCGACGAAAGACGGAGCTCCTATCCTCAGGCACGCACCCTCCTCTCTCCCTTCTGAATAAACTTCTTCCATGCCGTATCGTTTCTCAATCATTCATTCCAAGTTTACTGTTCCTGCCTGAATCTAAGTCCGATCACCATCTTTGCGTCGCCACACGCCACGACAGTACGACACGAAACCAACAAGACTCAGAGAGAAAATATTTGCGCGTCTTTTTTTGTACTTGATCAAGCCTCAAGGGCCATGCTCTCACCAAAGCTTTAGTTTTTCGTCTTGCAAGGGTGCGCCCGAGCTCGATACAGCAATGGTCTGATAAGCTACGTACGTTGCCTATGTAGGACTCTGCTTCGTCGTACAGTTACACATCGTTCAAAAGCATGGATGAGCCCAAGCTTGGACTGTGGGGGACTCTAGCAAGGAAAGCCAAGGGAACGCTTGATGAGGACGGTCTGGTGCACAAGTTTGAGGACTTGAGGAGGGAACCGACCCGCAGCAACCCTGTTTCATCAACTGGAGATCAGGTGATCAGTCACGCCCAAATGTTCTCTCTTTCTCTTAGTTTCCCGAGTAGCAATTTTCAGTTTACAAAACCTTGTACCTGCAACGGTTTTATGTGATTATTATTCAGGCCCCGCAGCCCCGTTGGTCGTTCGAAAACCACTGGAAGTCTGGAGATGCCGCTTCTCGAATTAGGCCCGAGGCTCTTTCTGCTTCAGTCAACCAGCTTGGTGGAAGAATCAGAAATGCTTTCGAAGTAATGTCTTTTAGCTTACTAGCTGTTTGCAGGATTTTTCTTTGTGGCACTTTTTAATTGGCACAACACTCTTTATCATTTCTAAATTCTACTATCATTTTTGTAACACCGTATTCCTTACATTGATTAACAGGAGGGGCTTACAATTGTGGATCACAAGACCTCCAGTATCATTCAGGAAACAAAGAAGATTCAGATCAGAAGGAAGTCTGCTAGCAGTACAAGTTCTTTTATGCCAAACTCAGCAGGAGATACACTCAGCACTCCTAATCAAACATTTGATCAGACTACAACTGCAGCTGAGGGGACTCGATTGAAAGCTTCTCGTGATGTAAGGTGCCACATGCTTATATCTCTATGGAAATTTTCTTGCTTTACCTCATGATTATTTAAGCTCAATGCTGAATTCTATAGTTCATAATCTAAATTATATATTTTCCTTGTTTCATGAAATGATAACATCATTGATTCTCAGTAAATTAAGGAAAGCATAGGGATTCTACATTTTCCTCTGGAAAATTTTTTTCTTGAAAGACCGCTGAGACATACTCCCTCTGTTTTTTTAATGTTGTCGCCATGGACTTTTAACTTCAGCTTTGACCATTCGTCATATTCAAAAAATTAGTTCAAATTTGTAAAATTTTAAGTTGTCATTCAAATAACTCCAATGATAAATCAAATTATGATAAAATATATAATATTTATAAATTTTTTTGAATAAGACGAATAGTCAAAGTTGAAGTTAAAGGTCAATGGCGACAACAATTAAAAACGGAGGGAGAAGTGTTTAGCTCTGTTGCCCTTTACTTGTTTCTATGTTCTTTCTGATGGAGGTTGGTTGTTTGCTTGTAGAATGAGAAGTAGCTAGGTGGCAATGTTCGTCATAAAGATTCTTTAAATTACTGAATACGAGTACTATGGCCATCTTATGGGCAATTTACAGATCTTTTCTCATGTTATAATTTATAAGCATATAAAAGATAACACTGTTTGTTAGGAGGAAACAGTTTTCCTTTTTCACATCGCTAGATTAATGCTTCAGCTAAGTAATACTATATTATTCTTTTGTTGTACTTGCCTGCAATGATGCCATTCTTTCACCTTTGTCAATATTTCAGGTCGCTAATGCAATGGCTGCTAAAGCAAAACTTCTACTCCGTGAATTAAAATCCGTTAAAGCTGATCTAGCATTTGCAAAGCAGAGATGTGCTCAGCTAGAAGAAGAGAACAAGCTCTTGCGAGAAATAAAGCAGAAAGGGAGCAAAACTGAAGAGGACGATGATTTGGTACTATTTCTGATCCATTTAGCTTAACATTATTTTTCCATATAAATTTTCTTTGTAAATTTCATGTATCTTAATCTGCTTCTACACAGAGAGTAGTGAACTGACAATAATTCACCTCCAGATTGACAAGCTATTATTAAAAATCTATTATCAAACTTTCTATTGTTTATTCGTCGTGTTTCTAAATACTTGCGTCAAAATATTTACTTGATGAAGATGTGAGGCCGTTGTCGCTTTCATTCAACAAAGCGGTGAACTGTTGGTATTGCTGGGAGTTTGACTACATCATTTCAGATAGATTATCTATAACATGCTATTCTCCTTGTCAAGTGATGGCATAACATCTTTGTTCCAATTCATAGCGAAATGAAGTAGTCTCTGTGAACTGTCAATTGTTTGAACAGATTCGTGTGCAACTGGAGACATTGCTTGCTGAGAAATCAAGGCTGGCACAGGAAAATTCCACTTATGCTCGTGAAAATCGATTCCTGCGTGAGATAGTAGAGTTTCATCAATTCACCACCCATGAGGTTCTCTCCGTGGATGACGGTGACATTGAAGACGATAACCAAGAACAAGACAGCAACCTCATCTGTACTGAAAATGAGTTGCCCATAGTTGAAGAGGAACTCTCCCATGTCAGCCTCGACTCAGGCAAACCATCATCACCAAAATTCAGCAATTCCCACAGTGTTGTTGATTCGCCAAAAAATATTTCAGAGCAATTGCATCATCATCGGTCTGATACAGCTTGACGCACGTCGCTTGCCATCTTCTTTTGGTGTTTTCAACTGGTTGGTTTGCTATTTTTGTGCGTAAAATCTTGTCCATTCTTTGTCCACAATGGTTTGCAAATATAAGATAGTTACAGGTTTCTGCTTTTGTATAAAGTGTTTGTGATTTTGTATAAAGTGTAGTTTGGCTACCTTTTAAAAAAAAATTATAGGAAATTGACGTGTGATTAGGGTGAGTTTGTAATGCATATTGTTTGGTTCTGTGATATTGGTGAATTTTGGCTGTGTTTGGATATGTAAAACTAAATGAACAGAATTTTTGAAGAGTGGGGTGATGCTTGTGTAGTAGCACTTGTTTTGAAGCATCCTTATCTCTTTTATGGGTTGTGATACATGAGTCTTTGGAGCCCAGAGCTCTGCTGTGTGTCATGTTGATGATTGCAGCCACCTTGGTTTTGGTTGGTCATGCACTCTGCTGTTGCTTCACTCAATAATAGGCTTTCTCCATGTTCAGCGCTTGAACTTATTAAGACGCCTGTCTCTATGATCTTCAAGGTAATCAGCAGGAGGTTTGCCTGCCGGATGAAACATGAAACAAGGGATGCAGAGATCGTCGTGCCATGCTGCTGCGTCCTCCCACCTACCAAACGTGCTGTTGCTGCCCGTCGAGGGCAGAGGATAGATAGATCCAACATGACATGGACATGAACATCAGAACATGACCATGACCAATAGAGAGACCACTTTGCTCTAATCATGCACGTTCAACTCAACTGGCCCATACAAGTAGTACAGAGTAGAGTGCAAGTCAAGATACTTGTAGCACCACCGAGCAGTTTATCTGGAATCCATTCATCAAAGTTATTCCATGACCCAAAGATCAGCAGAAAGGCTGTTGTTGCATGAACAACAAGCTAACGGCTAACTGACGCCTCATGTCGGGCAGCATGAAGTACTCCATCCGTTCTAAAATATAAACATTTTTAAGTTTAGTTAAATTTAAAGTTTTATCACTTTGATCATTAATAATATATAATTAATAATATTTTATCATATAAAAGTTATATTTTTTAAATTCATCATTAAATAAACTTTTATAAAAAAATATATTTTTATATTAAAAATTATATATATTTTTAGATATTATTGATATAAGTTAAAAGATTTTGACCTTATTTAAATCTAATAATACTTATGCATTGGAACAGAGGTAGTATTGCACTGACTGGTTTGTGCAAAAAAAAGGAATTCTTTGATTCTTTTTGAGCTTCACTGCCGCGTGAGTAATCGGTGTTGATGTCTAGTTTGTGTGATTGTTGGCTGTAACAACAACAGATTAGTTATGAATCCGTTGTTGTGTTTGTATATCTCTATTTCTTCTTAATACGAAATGTGTAAAAACAATTTTTTTTAAAAAAGTGAACTTCACGGTCACCACTGTAAACTCGTGTCTTCAATTCATCCCCAAACCGCTCCTTCTTCACTCTCACACTCGTCACTCGCGTCGCAATCATTCGTGGGGCGCTTGCTTCTTCAATCCCTGCCCGCATTCAGTTGTGGCCACTCGGATTCCTCTCCTCCTCCCGATTTCTGCACTTCTTTCCATCTTGGTCATATCGCTGCTTCTTCCCAAGCCGTCGCTGTCGCCGACCACCACTAATCCGACTCCTCCTCCTCGCTTCCATCGCCACTGTCACTTCTGCTCGAGCCACCAGCCCACCAGCACCACCGCCTGCTTCTTTGTACCCGTTCGGTGGTGCTCCTCGCTCCCTGCCGGGCGTAAATGCGCGTCCTTGCGGGATCCCGTCCTCCCCCAAATGTCGCCCTTTCTCCCAAGAATTAAGAGCACGCCGAGCAAGATTCTTGTACGCGCACCGCTCTTCCTCCTCCTCCTCCGAGTACTACTGCTCACACACGATACTACTGGAGGCTCCCTCTCCGCCGGCTGCTCCGAGCCGTGCCGATGGGCTTCTTGATCCGCGCGCTCCTCCTCCAGCTGCTCTTCCTGTACCGGCCTTCTCCCGCGCAAGTGGCGGCGCAGTCGCAGCCGTCGGCGCGGGCGCTCGACGCGACGCTGCAGGACTACGCGTTCCGGGCGTTCGAGCGCCCGCGCACGGGGGTGGTCTTCAACGCCACGCTGCCGGCCAACCTCGCCGGCATTGCCGCGTCCGGGCTGCGCCTGCGCAGCGGCAGCCTCCGGCGGCGCGGCGTCGACGGCTACTTCGAGTTCCGCGTCCCCGCCGGCGTCGTCGTGCAGCCGCGCGTCGAGCGGGTGGTGCTCGTGTACCAGAACCTCGGCAACTGGTCGGGCTTCTACTACCCCATCCCCGGGTACACCTACCTCGCGCCGGTGCTCGGGCTGCTGGTCTACGACGCGTTCGACCTTTCAGCGGTGGGGTTGCAGGAGCAGAACGTCATCGTCACGGAGAGGCCGATTTCGGTGGCTTTCGGCAATGTCCGGGAGGTGCCGCCAGGTGGTCCGGCGCCGCGGTGCGTGTACTTCGATTTGAATGGTGCGCCGCAGTTCAGTGACCTCAACGGAACCAGTGTCTGCGAGACGTACCGCCAAGGGCACTTCTCAATTGTGGTGAACTCCAGTGCCGTTCCTCCTGCCCTTGCCCCTGCCCCTGCCCCTGCTCCTGCTTCTGCTTCTGCTCCTGTTCCAGCTCCAGCGCCCTCTGGCGCAATTGCTCCACCTGTACCACCTGCGAGAGGTCATGGAGGGAAGAAGGGAAGCTCCAAGGCGTGGAAGATTGCCGGCAGCGTAGTCGGTGGTGCCCTAGCGTTAGGGCTGTTGGCTTCCCTTATGATCTGCTTGGTGAGCCATAAAAGGCATAAGAGGCTTGAGTTGATGGAAAGGAACGCAGAGGTTGGGGAGACATTCCAGATGGCACAGGTTGGACGAACTCAGGCGCCTGTGGCGACAGGGACACGGACAAAACCTGTGATTGAGAATGATTATGTTGCATAGTGGATTTTTGGGGATTCTGAAGTGTTAATGGTTAAAAAGGTTTGAAGGTGATGGATAGAGATGTCATCGTGAGCCAGCAAATGTTCCATATCTGTGAGGTTGATGCCAGCAGATAGTTAGACCTCAGCTTCTGCCTCATGCAGGTTCAGACACATTCTTTTGGCGGTGCAGATGTTCAGTTTCCGACTGCAGCGATGACCATTGTTCATGTTCATAGTTGCCTTGGTCATAAGTGGGAGTTCCTTTCATCTCCAACCATTCAGTGGAGGAGGAGCATTTGTGATGTTAGATTTGGAGTCCTCAGTATATTTTTAGGTTGCTGTATTCAAAAGAAATGGGCTTGGCAATAAAGCTGAGGTAATGTTCATTGCACATCACATTGTCTTGTGGTGGTTAGATTCATTCATCAGGTTTCAGTTGTTTGTGTGCCATTTGACTTTCTTGTTTAGAGACATGTTGATCTTTACATGTTCACTTATGTATAGCTCTGATGATGAATAGTTAATTTTAACAAATTTGATTTTGTTTCGTTTCTGTTACAATCAGAAAGGCTTTGTTGTTGTCTTACTATTTGGTTACATGGTAAACATTGGACTCCAAACTCACCTTGGGTGTCATAATCAAATAATCAATGAGTCACTATGTACTGTGTAAGACATTTATTTTTATCTCACATTTTACTTTCTGAAGGTCCAAATGTAATCATACTAATTTCTAAGTGAACAACATAATAGGTATACACTATTGAGATAGGAAAACTAAATTAAACTGATCAGAGGTATTAAAGGATCTGAACCGCAGTGTTTATCATGCTTTCTCAGGTAATAATACTCAGGATTGATCATCCATTATCAAGATGGTTATAGGTGCCACAGGTTTCATGTACAGATGAATCTGTGGCACCTAGTGCCTAAGCGATTGCGAAGAGCGTTTCTTTTGTACAGTTTGTTGTGAATTGGTTCCAGTCTCCAGAACTGCCTGTGTTTATTTTGGACATCTGCATTACCGATATGGCGTTTTTGAGTAACCTGTTGAGCGAACTTAATTGCATTGGAAGTGGGCGTGCATACATCAATATGAGAGAAGCTGCAGCTTTAAGCTAGCACACTTTTGAACATGCAGAGTTCTTTTGAGCTACACTTTGCATCCGCATGCTCAGTTTCATGTTGAAACCACCCAGGCACAAAGAATAATTGTTACTTGTTGGACCAACGTGATTGCCAGTTCAAATAGAAGCTCATTTCTTTAAGGTATATGATGTGGTGCTAAAGTGAGAAGCAATCAAGCAACCATGAGTTGTTAATTAGTGCTGGCGCTTGCTGCATTCACAAGCATATGTACTGATCTTTGACCAGTGATTTCCATAATTTTGATCAAATTTAGCAACATGAGACTTGTATTGTTAGGTTCATCTGAAAATGTATTTTTATAGTATCAAACTTACAGGGTGCATAAAGTAATCAAATTTATACAAATCGTTGCCCAAAAAATAAGAAAAAGAATTTGCATCTGGCTGGCTATCTCTTGGACAGGTGAGATGACGCCAAGAATGCCAGCCAGGGCAAAAGCTAAAGCTAAAATCTTTTGGCATTGTAGCGGAATCTTTGCTGTCACTGCAAGAGCTCTAGTAGTGGCACAGGTCATCTTTGTTTTCTAATGCACGGTTTGTGAGCTCTCTGTCGGTCCAGCAACCCATGGTTTTCTAGTGTACGATGATGCTGATTAGTGGTTAGTGCCCCATTCCCTTTCTCTCGTCTCGCTCGTGTCACTTTCCTCTGTTCGTGCTGCCTGAGAGGCTGAGTTCGGGGACCTCGGCGACCTCGACGACGACCTCTTTCTCGCCGGAGCTCCTGGCAGCCGGGAAATGTAGGCGAATCGAGAGGCTACCATAGAAATCACCGATCTGATAAGCTTTGAGTGTACTTTGGTTGCTGTATTCAGGCTGAGAGATAATTTCCAAGCAATGCAGCGATAATAAACCCAAGGAATAATGCAATGGACATGTTTTGTTCGGAGTCTTTTGAAAGATGGAGTGTATGGCAGTTCTGTTTTATTACAAGCTTCATCAGAACAGAAAACCCCGATGGAGAACTTTGCGTATTTGAAGTTTGAAATGTTGACTTCTTAATAATTTTGTCATATGTATCTGTGTATATGATTTATGAATTTAAGGGCAAATTTTCAAAGCACATTGTTTTTGTTTTAGTGACAAAAATCCGAAAGGTTCAGGGCTGTCTACGCATGTGACAAACTGAGATGAAAAGCCAACATTTTTTTTTTGCCTTTAATAGCAGAGAAAAGCAACTCAATAAAGCACTCGCTTTTATTTGCTGTTTATTACGTACGGAGTAGCTTATATCTGTTACAGATTCAAAGCACGAAGCAATCGAACAGAAAATGCTACAATTGCCAGACATGTATACCAATCGACAGCGAAACTTCGTATGCATCGCTTTTATAAGAACGGCCAAAAGGGAAGTTGACAGTTTGAGTACATGTACACCCAACAGATGTAATCGTTGTTCCAATTTCCTACATCACAGAAGCTCAAACCAGATAGCGAATGATCTCGCTGAACCGCTATGCACTAGTGTTGAGAAGTGAGGAAATCGATAGTGTCTTTGAGTGCATGGATGAAGACATCCACCTCCTCTTTTGTATTGTAAAAGTGAAGACTTGCTCGAGCACTTGCATTGATACCAAGAGTCCGATGCAGAATCTGTGCACAATGATGCCCCGACCGAATTGCTACTCCATGCTGAAAGAAGTAGTCAATTTATAAACAAAGTACTTATGCCCGTGCGATGGATAGAAACAAAATGAATCATAGCAAATAGTTTAACCCTTAACATCCAAGTTTACAAGCAGTTATTTTGATAAAATCAAAACTATATTTACATAAAGATTGGAACTTCAGCATACCTGGAGATCAAGAATTTCTGCAATATCTGTAGGATGAATATTCTCAACATTGAAAGAACATAATGGGGCACGATGACCAGTTTGTGAAGGAGAAGGGCCATAGATCCGGACGTTTGGAACAGAAATGAGGTTTTCATAGAGATATGCTGCCAATTCTTTCTGCACACATAAATAAATAGAAGTGAGAAACACTATCATGCACAATGTTTTCTAACCCATGTTTGTAGAGTCCAATAAGCACAATCTAGCTAACAGTGTCGAATGTAAATAATGTTTAAACAAGCGTATGACCAAAGACATCAACTTGGTACAGACCTCATATTCATAGATCTGCTCCATGCCAATATTTGACAAATAATCTATGGCTGCTCCCAGCCCTATTGCTTCCCCAATTGCAGGAGTTCCAGCCTCAAACCTTCAAACAACATATTGTAATTAAAGTATTTAGTGAACAAGATGAAGAAAAAAGAAAATCAATATGATTTAAGAAAAAGTTGAGTGCTACCTCAACTGTGAAAGCAAATATTGTGAATTAGTTAATAATAGGATTGTCTATCATCTATCAATATGATTAATAAGCTTTTGATAAGCCACCATTTCCATCTCTCTAGAATTCTGGTACTAAACAATAATGTTCTGTTCTTGCTACAAAGATTGACAATAAACAATTATTCATTACCCAAATCGTAATATGTGTAGCTAAGCAAAACAATGTTCACTTAAAAAAATCATTAAATTCATATCGGGGACATTTGATTGATGGAGTTTATTCATTACCATATTCTAGATGACATTACCATATTCAAGATGACTATTGTGTATTATTCTGTCCTGCTATTTACTACAGTTTTTTTTTTTTCAGTTGAGCTTTCATATAACTTGTAAGATTTCCTTCAAGAGATAATCTTACAGCATACTGGAAAGATCGAAAGAAACAGAAGTTATAGTCAGATTAGTAACCTAGAAGGAGGCTCAGCATATGTGGATTTATCTTGAAACACATCTGCAATCATTTCACCCCCTCCTGCAGTAATATCAGTAATCAAGCCTTGACAAAAGATTTCCTTGGAAATGAAATAAGGCTCGTTGATAGCTCTATTTCCAGCAGTATACTGCAACTACCAGACTTATCATAGAATGAACAGATCTCATTCACATTATAGTCTCTTACCTAAGAAAGGATCCATAGATGACAAGATCTCAAATTTGCTATGCAAGAATCCAATGCCTGTAGGGCCACACATCTGAGAAGTTTAGCCCATAAGTTCTTAAAGTCAATATATGCGCTATTCTGACATTGCTATAAGGTTAGCAACAGAGTAAAAGAGAGAACCTTATGAGACGAAGCAACAAGAAAATCTGCACCAAGCTTCTGAACATCAACAGTCATATGAGGAACACTTTGACAGGCATCCACAAGAACTTTAGCTCCGACTTTGTTTGACCATGTTACTATATCCTCAATAGGAAGCATTGAACCTGGAATTCATTGTAGTAGAATCAGGATCAGCAGCTAAGCATTCAACACACATTTTTCTGTCCCTTTTACAGGGACTCCCTACTACTCGAACCCTACTCAATTCATAATCCTTTTTTTATTGTTCACAGGGGAAAAATAAATCCTTGCTTTTGAAAAGCTTTGACCAGGATAATATCAAATCTTGTGTTATTTAAAGGATATTGACACTATGGAAGATGTCTCATACTCTCATTGATGCTTTCCAAGGTCTAACTAGACAGTAGATAGTACTTTACTATTTTTATAAATAAGACAACTAACCCAGTACATTTGATACATGATGGACAACGACAATCTTTGTCTTGTTTGACAGAAGCTTTTTTAATTGATCAATGTCTGGAACCTCTTCTTTTGTCAGCCCAACATACTTTAGGGTAGCACCAGTCTTCTGGGAAACAAATTGCCAAGGAACAATAGCACTGTGATGCTCCGCAACTGTAAGAATGATCTGGCAGCCATAATATAAGAAAAGATTCTAATCAAGATGCAAGAAGTACACAAAAGGGGCAAAACTGCATTGTTTCAGAGACAAGCTAAACCACGCTTCTTGGTAAACTTGGAAGTGGACAACCAGAATTTACTTTTGGGCAAAAAGGTAGGTTATATTAGATTTATGGAAATATTTTTACGTACCAAACTACAAGTAAACAATGAAAAAACTATTCCCATAAGTGCTAGAAGATGCTACAGAAGTGATACAATCAACTTTTTCACAATAGCCACCACCATTATTGAGACACATTAATACATGGCGAAACAGCTAGAAAAAAAAGGGACTTACCTCATCTCCTTGATTCAAGTTAGAAAGGCCCCACGAATAGGCTACTAAATTGATAGCTTCAGTAGCATTACGAGTGAAAACAATCTCTCTGCTATCAGATGCATTCACAAAGTTTGCAACTTTTGTTCTTGCACGCTCATAAGCATCAGTAGCCTTCGCGCTATTTGCAATAAAAAGTAAGCATGTCAGACTGAGTATTCATAGTTGCACATAGACCAAAAGCATACGACTAAAGTAAACATCACCAACATACAACTACAGATCAGAAGAAATCCTACGAACATTAAAGAATATATCTTTCCACTACAAATATATTTCACGAAATCATCTTTTATCTCAGACGACAACAGCATCAGCATTTCATATATGATGATTGTGCATACAAGAGTATGCTGGGTACACAAAGTGGCAATGGTGCATGTATCAGTAATGATCACTACATCATCACAGAAAAGTGGAGAAATTACCTGAGAGCATGAATACCACGATGAACATTTGAATTATAAGACCGGTAGTATTCATCTAACGTCTTCATCACACTAGAAGGCTTCTGGGATGTTGCACCATTGTCAAAGTAGATTAACTTATTACCATCAAATTCCTGCAAGTTCCAGTGGTAATAAATGAAACAACGGTAAGTCAACCAACTTGTGAAGACATGATACCCAACAAAACAAAGAAGAAAAAAATAAATAATCAGTGCTGCAATCCTCAATTCGCATTGACTGAATAATTTCATCAAAGGGCTTTCAAAAGGTGCAAATAATCCCTACCCCTAATAATACACCAATCAAATAAATCTAGATCTATGCCCCCAACAGAGATGCTTAAACTTTTGTGTACACCACTAATTGCACCCCATAAATCCCCTATCACATATCCAACGGCTCTAAATTGTTTTTACACTCCATGTAACATCCCAGAATTTTCAAATTAATAAAACGGCGAGTTACCCCAATTTTCGTTTCTTCCAAAGTTCATCTGTCCCGAATTTCGTCCCGTCTAATTCGAAATTCTCCTTTCTAAATTTTTCCGGTGACGAAATAATTTAGTCCGCGTAATTTTCGTTGGGGCTAAAATTATTTTCCGAAATTTCCTAATTAATTTTCAGATCCCTAAATAATTTTTCTAATTATTTTCTCTCTTTCTTATC
>BCLG01001543.1:84155-106692 GCA_001602295.1 Zoysia matrella | reverse complement strand
TTATATTGAAGGCACAAAAATTTCAAGATATCAGCAGAGAATGTAAACCAATTTGAAATCAATATAAGTTATATTAGAGTATTCAACAGCAATACAGAGTATTCAAAATTTAGCTTTATGCGTGCAATCAGCAAATAAAAAAAGGCCAAAATTTAGTGCACTGAACTTTGTGTTCGTACAATTATGCGCACTTACTAAACCATGGGATTCACCCAATGAGATGTCTTCATATGTGAATGGCATCAGAATGTTTCCTATGACTAGAGCTAGCAATCTCATATGAATTGATTATAATGAAGATCTTTGAACATTACCCATTATGACGCCCATGACCACCTTTCCTTTGAAGACGTAATACACCATTGGGTAGACTCATTTCATCATAAATCTGCCGAAAAAGAAACTCACAAATATCATTGACTTTCGAGTTAATGATGATTCTTGAGAACTTTACATAATAAACAGAACAATAGTGAGGTATACAGGTACCAAGAGAATGTGTCGCAATGGTACTTGGTAATATGCAGCAAGTGGCCCAATCTTCACATGAAAACAGGACACGTTAGGGTAGTGAACTAGTGACAAATGATTACAGGTACTCAATCAGTCCTGACATTTCTAGCAGCACATTAAATAAGGCATTACATGTAGAACGATTGTGAAAAAACAGTAGTTGTTTGTTCTAGGTAGAATTGGGATAAATAATGAATTCCTCAGATTATCAGCGTTCTATATTTCCTGAGGTGCATTTTTTATATCAACTGCAAACAGGGAGTATTTGGTCAAAACAGGACTCCAATATTACCATTTTTTGAATGGATAAGGTGCCAACTAGCCATGCGATTTGCATGTGCGTCACAATGTTTATGTGTGAGGAATGTGCTCTTGAGAAACATTTATTTAAGTAACATATACTTCCCTCCCAAAAAAAATTCACAAACTAATGATGTCAGCTACTTCTTCTGTCCTAGAATCCATGTTTTTAAATCGTCTGATTAATCGCGATTAATCGACGATTAATTGAAGTATCGCATGGGTGTGCTCGACTTAGATGCTCGACACGACTTAGGCGACTTAGGCCCTGTTTGGTAGGGCTCTGGTTCCTCAAAAAACGGCTCTTGCTCTGGCTTCTTTGAAAAAGAGGCTTTTATGGCTCCGACTCCGGCTCCTTAAAAAACATTTGGTAGAACAACTTTTTTTGTGGGCTCTCCTATTTTGTAGGAGTAGTTAACGAGGGAAAATGCCACATGGACGAAGGAGCTACAAAGAAGCCACATTTTTGTGGCTTCTGGCTTTACCCCTGGCTTCTCCCTAAAAAGAAGGAGAAGTGGCTCCTTCTAAAACCGTTTGGTACAATTTCAGTTGAAGCCGATCGAGAAGCCGGTAAAAAAGCCCTACCAAACGGGGCCTTACTATAAAATCGTCCGACTTGGGCGATTAATCGCTATTCTAAGTCGCGGACGACTTAGCCTAGCTAGCAACCTGCTAGCAAATCAGGCCCACTTGGCCCATTAGGGTTGCATAAGACATGTTGCTGCCTGCAGCTGCCCTCCTCCTCGTTTCCAGCTGCCACAAGGAAGTCTTCAATGGCTGCTGGATGACCTTCTCCTCATTTATCATATATTCTTTTTTGAAGTACATTTTGAAGTATATATATCATAAGTCGTCCGTATTGGTCTGGAGATGACCTAGACGACTTACTGTTTGAGTCGACCAACTTACTTCGATTAGTCGGTCTAAGTCGCCCGTCTAATCGGGTAAGTCGATGTATCGGTGCTCTGGCGACTCAAATCGACTCACCGACTTAAAAACGTGGCGTAGAATAACTTTACATCTGAGTTTAGTCAAATATATCTTTGATAAATGATGTCTATAAATTTAATCAACTTAAATAAAATAAAAAGTATATATTATGAAAATAGTTCTTATGGTGGATCTAAAAACACAACTCGCATGTTGTTAAATTTAATCAAATCTAAAAAAATATTAGTCAAATTTAGAACCCAAACATGAAGTTTTTGTGGGATAGAGGTAGCAAGAAAGAATAAGAATAACTTACTGCCTCTCCACTGTAGTTCATGTATGACTGTGGTTGCACTAGCAGGATTGGCACCTCGCCAATTGAACCTGCACTAAATTCAACCCGACATATGGGTCAAAACACATCCTGTATAGTTATTGCTGACTTCCTTAAACTTCTATGCACCCAAATTACAGTTTCACATTAATTTTCGGCAGGGAATCCTCATGAATATACAGCTTGTGCTTCCACAAAGAGAAAATACGTAAATAAACTTTTCCCATCAATGGGGCACAAAAATGTGCCGTACAATTGCCTTCGGTCATACATACCACAAATGAAAACAAAGAAGCATAATACTACCCACTTTTCAGCTTTCATCAAGAAACATTATTGTTGGATTCAATCCTGTTTCCTTACCAAATAATAGCTACGAATTATTCTGCTATGCTTACACAACAAGTTTCTACGAAATAGAAGAATAAGCATGCATTCCTGGCTAGATAAAGATTGAGTAACAGTGATATTGCACCACAGATAAATATTTTTAATCTGTCTCGAATATAGGTCTAGATGCTGACTTTCAGGCACTGACACACAATATACCACAGAAGACTGCATGCAACCGATATTGACCTAAGGCGCTACTAGTATGAAAGTTAAGGCAATCCCCAAATCAAGCCGTAAGGATACAAGTAAGAACACAGAATACATGAGAAAGTAGCAGCTAAGTGGACAGTGGACACAATATAGTAGGGGTAAGCAAGTTAGGTACCTACTCCCAGCAGCGATTTGGACTGGATAGTGTTCATTGTGATCCCCTCGTCCCGCGCTATGCGATCCACCATCTCAAACCCGACCTGATCAATCAGCGGCGCGGGGGGGGGGGGGGGGGGGGGGGGGGGGGGGGGGGGGGGGTGTTGGGGGGCGGCTTACATTGTGCCGCGTGGCGTAGTACTTGTCGCCTGGGTTGCCGAGGCCGGCAATGAGCCAGGGCGTATACTCCACCGGCCCCGCTGCGGGGTCGTGGACGGAGGCGACGGCCAGCAGACGCGGACGGCGGATATGACGGAGCGGGGCGGACGGGGTCCGCCGGGGCGTGGGGGCGGAGGGAAGGGCGAGGAGAAATGGGAGGTGGTAGTGGGAGTGGCCATGGCGCGCGGGTGAACGTGGGGACTGGGGAGCAGGCGGCGGGGAACGGAACCGATCCGATAGGGCCGTGGGTTTGGTTCGAGGCTTTACTCTCTGTTTTATGACGAATTTGAGGCTTTTTTCTTGTGTGAGAGAAAATTTGAAAATATCTCGATATGGTTCAAAGGGCCGAAGCGTTGTGGGTGGAGTGGGCTGGAAGCATATGTGGGTCGAGCTCGGGCTGGAACCTGGAAGTGGGTAAGTAGCTTGAGTTCGATGGGCCCTATGGAGGAGAAGCGATGCTGGAGTAGCAACTGCTAAAGAGGATATTCTCCTCGATGAATTATGCGGAACAAATTGAGAAACAAGATGGAAGATCAATATTTGAATGGTATGATGGTTACATTCATCGAGTGTGATTTTTTCTGAAAGTTAAGGATAATGATATTACTGAGTGACTCCAAGCCATGAGGATTCATGGAAAATCGTGATTTCTCTCATGCACTTTGAGCCTAATGTGAACAATTTGCACTTTAAATTGTTGTACCGTTGTCAAAATTTTCTTTAAGTAATTTCACTATTTTTTTTACATGAAATTTTTTCCTTGGTGGGTCAAGAATACCCAAGTCTCAATTCCTTTGTCTGCCACTGCCTTGGTCTTTCTGTTTTGCATTATCTCACTTATAAATAACATGCCAGCAGAAGACCATCGCAAAAAAAAAAAAAGAAGATATGTTTGTATTGCTCTGCACGAAATTTTGCAGAGGGTCATTCATGTAAAGGTTGAAACCCCCCCTGGTTCTCCATCTTTGCATGTTTTAAACTTCCAACGTATCCCCCTGGTTCTCCATCTTTGCATATTTTAGACTTCCAACGTCCTAAAGCTCAAAAGTGACTCATTTTTACCCAGTGACCTTTTCTTCGATCTCTTTTTACCCAACTGAGGCTGTGAGGCATTGTACGCCAGGGTACATTTTGATGCGTATGATGAATCGAAAAGATACTTTTTGCTGGATCTACTATTAAGCGTGACTTGTGAGACCGTTAGATTGCTAATACCGTCATGTCATGCTTGAGAACCTAGTTTTCGATTTGTTTTGGATGGTGTCAGTGCTTTTCGTCGTCATGCCATGTGACTTGCGAATGAATCCCCAGAGCAGCCTGCAGGACGGTCTGTATTTGATCGGCATTTTTTGAGGAGCATTTCATGGACCTGAACATCCTGTCTAGTGTCAGGTGGAGTATAACTTGGCAGACAACAGGCAAAAATTAGAGGACAAAATCAGCGCCAGTTCTCGAAGCAGTGTTCTGTCAAGAAGCCTTTCCTCGATGAGCTTAATTTATCTAGGATACCAAGGCACTTGACCTTCCATGTTCTTCAATTTCTTATCCAACAAATTGGAAATGGTCTGGTGTATCTTTTCCGTGATTAATGCTCTTCCAACTGCTCTGGCAGCTCCTCCCGATTGAAAAAATAAGCGCTAATGCTGGTCACTCCTTTTCGGATTCGAATTAGTCAATCCAAGTTGTGACAACAATTCCGATGTATTTGTGCCAAGACAAAAAGATAGCACCAATTTTTCTTTGAAAGTGGCAAAGGGCCGATCCAAGAGCACACGAACACCGCGAAACATGGATAACGGGTAAAGCTACGGCAGGGGAGACGAAGATCTCCCCACAAACTCATGAACTGTAACGAACCCACATCTGACAAAACAACGGTAGCACACAAGAAGCAGGAAACGATGATGAACTGCAGCTAAGATAGCAGCAGTTGATCCCACCCAGGAGGAAGCCGATGATCGAAACGGACGGAGGCAGACGACGGTGCGAGTGAAATGTCTACAGCCTACAGGAGACGCTGGACCAGAGACCTCTGCCTCTGCAGCCGCATCTCGTCGTAGAACCGCTGGATGAACCGCTCGGCGCGGCCGTCCACCTCCTCGTCCCCCTCCTCCTCCTCCTCCTCCTCCTCCGCGTCGTAGTACTCCTCGTCCGCGTCCTCGGCGTAGACGCACGCATCCACTTCCTCACGTCCCCACTCGAGCGCCGGGGCCAGCGGCTCCGTCTCCCTCTCCCGCGACTGCGAATTGACGACGTCGTCCGGTCGCGGCCGCGGCGCGAGCCCGTCGAGCACGGCGACGTCGAGCTCGTCGCCGCCGCAGAGCAGCGACGCGAGGACCATCCTGGCCCTGCTCCGGCGCTTCTTGGCCGCGGCCCTGCGCCAGGCCGTGACCCCCGGCGGCGCGCCGGGGAGGAGCGGCGACCGGGACGGCGAGAACTGGTACTCGCCGACGTACGCGTAGTTGTAGTGGCGGAACGGCTTGTAGCTGTAGCTGCCGCGGCGCCGGGCGGCCGCGGACGACGCGCGCTTCTTGAACAGCACGAGGCTGGTCTTGGCCCTGGATATCGGCGTCAGTGGCAGCGCTAGGATGGCCATCGCCCTGCCGAGGATCGGCTTCGAATTCGAGCCGGAGGAGGATCTCGGCATGGCTGGCCGGCGGACCTGTGCCCTGCTTCGTGGGGCTGGCAGTGGTCGGTTTCCCTCTCTTTCTCACATTCAAATGGGTAGCCGCGGAGGCCAGACGTGGTGGTTGCTGCGGAGTGGAGTGGCCTGGTGCTGGGTTTTATGGTGGTGGTGGAGGCGGGGGCTCGGGCGCAGCGGCACGGGTTCTGGGCACCCGGTGCCTGCCGGTGGATCGGATCGTGCGCGTAGTACAGGAAAGTTACAGGCAAACAACGTATCGTGGTGCGCGCACCTTTACGATCGTGGGTCGTGGCTCCTTTCAGGAGGTGTAATTTTACAATCGATCTCGTTTTATTGATAAAACGTGCTACAGCATGGCGCATTTAGCCGTTGGTGGTGTACCGGAGCGGCTAGATCGATCGCGATCCGAACGCACGCCAGCGATCGACGGACGATACTCACGTTGCAAGTTGCAATCGTCATAGTTGGCATTGGCAAGCACGCTACTAGATGCCGCTCGATCCTAACGCGCTCGTATACCGCGTAGGGCATTTACACTCGTCCCTTGAAACCGTTAATCCAACCACATGGTTAATCAATCGGTGCATCACGCGAGGTTGTAGTAGTAGTAGCAGTACTCGTAAGCGACGGCAAATGATCGACGACCATGTTGTTTGTTTGTGGTGGGAGCGAACCGATGGCGTTGGCCGAGGAACGAGCAGGGCAGGTGCGCAGGCTCGACGGACTTTTTGGCGTCGTGCACTCGTGCGGTCGCGGTGGTGGACTGGTGGTGGGTGGGGTTCGCAGCTGGAAAGCGATCGCCGAGGTCGGTGGTTCTGTCGGCCGGAGCTGGCTGCTAGCCGCCCTTTTTCGAACTTCAAACTGAGCTAGCCGTTGGGCCGTCGTCCCTTTCCAAGTGTTCGCAAGCTGAAGCGCGGCCACTCGACTCGCGTAAGCGCGGCCACTCGACTCGTGTTGCGCGGGCACTTTCACGGGACAATTCTTCAGAGGTCACTTGTAAGCAACGGCATTTAGATAAAGCCATCACTAACAAGCGCATCCAAACAACGCCCTGCTGCCCCTCACTCCCCTGCATAGCACGATGGAACTCAATCGAAATTTTCTTTTTCTTTAAGCTGAAACTCAACAGTGAATGGACGCTCCTCCTCTCCCCATATCAAGAGGTCTCCAGGTGCTCAACACTGCACGGTTTCAAGCAAAATTATAAAATTATCAAACTAAATAATTGAACAGCTAAAATAAATCTAAAAACAGCACGGTTTCAAGCAAAATTAGAAAATTAAATAATTGAACAGCTAAAATAAATTTAGAAACTGCACGGTTTCAAGCAAAATTAGAAGATTATCGAATTAAAAAATTGAGCAGCTAAAATAAATTTAAAAACAGCACTATTTCAACCAAAATTAGAAAATTATCAAATTAATAATTTGAACAGCCAAAATAAATTTAGAAATAGCAAGGTTTCAACCAAAATTAGAAAAATTATCTCTACTACCTTAAAAGTTCGAATTGGTGATGTTCGTTGTTCTGCCAACTCGCAATCTCAACCGTCCGATCGGCATCCAACGATCTCTGTTCGTGCGCCGACACATGGGGCCCGCCACACTCGACTCTCCAACTCCCCACATCCCAGTATAAAAAGAGAGAGAGAACTCCTCACGTCCCGCCCCTGTGTTGGGTTGTCCGCCGCCGCCTCTCCCCTTCTTCCCCGCTGCCTCTCCCCTCTTTGCGGCCGGCAGCGAGCCTCTTTCTCGCTCGATTTAGCCATTTCCTCTCGTCAGCCACCTGATCTAGCTCCTCCTCCTCGCCGTTATTTCCCTTGTCCCGCTGACCTTCTTCTTCCGCCTCCACCGCCCCACGGCGCTGTGGGGTGCCAGAGCGGAGATGCACAGATCCGGGGCGACAACGGTGTGGAACGTGTCTGCACGACGCTGCTAGGGTTAGGATCCGTCATGAATCTCATGATCCTGCTCGTCCTCGCCATTAGCGTCACTACTACGCCCTCGTCCTCTGCAGCTACAGGGCCGTGCTGCTCGCTGCCGCGGCGGCACTCGACCTCCTCGCCGTCGTCAGCCTCGTCCACTTCCTGCCTTCCTGGTGCGGGGTCTTGCTCCTTACTTGCTTCTGGTCCTCGTCCCCTCCCCTTGCCTCTTCTGGTGCTCTTTTTACAGATCGTGTGTAGGAGTTTCGTCTCCTCATTTCGATGCCTTTAATACAACACTTTTTTAAGTGATGCAGCTTGCCATTCTTCTCTGGAACTTATTCTCTATTGTGTTTACTAACCCTGGTGCTATTCAGCCTAATTGGAGGCCAGATGGTGACGATGAGAGAGAAGAAATTGCGCCATTGACCACCTTAGACTTCAATAGCCTGCAATCTATGTCCCTCAGTGATACAGAGTCCACGGATCAGGTGCTTTCTCTCTGTTAACGAATTATTATCTAGCAACTTATGACCAATGTCGTTATTTTTTTTTTCTTCTCATCCAAAACAAACTGTAAAGTTACTTCTGGTATTCAAATTATGAGCAGCGAACTCCTGCTGCTGGATGTAAATGTATTATGTTGTGTGCAAGGGTTGATTCCACAAAGCTTGTCATTCGAGGTCTTTTGGATGTTGTTATGCAATCTTGAATTCTTGATGATCTATTTATCCTGCTTTTGTATTTGCACTGGCATGGTTCCAGTAGGTTTGCTAGGACAAGATTCTTGACGATCTATTTATCTTGTTTATGATCAATCTAAGGCAGTATGACTTATGCTGATTTCTTTTCATTTAAGCTAACATTTGTTGTGATGGTCGTAGTAGTACTAACTGAACTGAATCTTTTATTGAATCTACAAGATCATTTGCCATTCATTCGTTCTTTTTTACAAGATGATGCTAGAATTGAAGTCTCTATCATGTTAATGATGCCAGAAAAGCTGTCATGAGGTAACAACAATGCACTGATTTCTGTATCTTTGGTCTATAGGAAGAAGATTGTGGAGTGGCACTTGGTCAACAGGGATGCTGAAACAGGGACAACAAGATGTTTGAGCCACCAAAATAGTATGTACAGAAATAGCTTGATCGTGAAATTGAAGCTTGAGGTAGATGAGATCTTAATTACATTGTTTTATCACTGTTTTATAAAGATTTAGCATAGTAGAACCTAGAAGCAATTTATTCTGTTTACCAGAAGCCATGAAAAAAAACGCGGTGCTGCCTTTAGACTTCAAACAGGATTCGCTACAAGTTCAGTAGTAGTTATTAGCATTTGGATTTCACATTGTTGTTTTTTGTGTTATCGTTTCAGACTTTCAGTTCATATGATCTCCTATTTCTATGTTGCAATCTTCTTGGCTCTGGATGCTTTGATCTTAGATGCTGCAGGAAGGTAGAATTATTTTCTAAAGGAATATAGGAAGACACAAGTAAATTCCAATTTACTCATAGGTTACTCTGATATTGGTGTTTGTGTATAGCTTCAGCAGCATTTGAATTATGGTAGAAATACCATTCTGGAGCTGGCTACTGGGTAGACCCTTTTTTGGTTTAAATATAAACATTTGATCTTCACAAAAGTAACAATTTGGACCGTACGAGAAAGAGGATGCGTGTAGTAGTTGTCTAGCCCATATCGGCGGGTCTTGTGTTGTGTCCCGAATCAGAGGGGATCACGTGTTTTTGTATTTATTGTAGCATGAGCACATGGACCAGGCAAATTAAAATTTTGAATAGCAAAATAAAAAATTTAAAAACAGCACTATTTCAACCAAAATTAGAAAAATTATCAAATTAATAATTTGAACAGCCAAAATAAATTTAAAAATAGCACGGTTTCAACCAAAATTAGAAAAATTATCAAATTAAAAATTTGAACAGCAAAATAAAAAATTTGCCATGAACTTTGGGCATGTATATGGTTAGCAAAATAGTAGTGAACAACCGCTTAGTTGAACAATAGAACTAGATGAATACGTTTCACCTTCTCCATGCTTTATTCACTAAAGGTTTAGAGAGAAAAAAAGGGAAGTATCAGACAAATCCATCCCAAATTTTCTATGAGCACTACACATAGGCGCTTAAAAAAATCCTATACAATGCTGGTTGCGTTAGACATTTCAATAAACAAGTTGAGGGAGTTGAGGCACGCGCAACTGGCAGTGGAGCTCTAGGAGAGTAATTGGAGGAGTCTGTAGGGTGCCTCTCCACCGGGTCCAAATTCTCCTCTGTGGAGCAATCTATGCAGAGAACTGTAGCATCTGCTACAGCAAAAACAAAGAGAGTAAACAGTACTTTACACTAATAATGTAGCATTTCACTGGTTGCTTAGTACTGTTTACAATTTACTGTACTGTTTTACTGTTTATCTGATGCTGTAACAATATATCTGAGACATTATTTAGATCGAACGGCTGAGAGCATACTCAAATTCTCAACTACAGGAGCGTTCTGCAGTTTCTCCTCTACGGCAGGGGATGTGAATCCCTCTCCACCATCCTTCCGCATAGCACAGGCAGCACCAACAAATCACCGAAGGGAGCAGGGGAGCTCAGACGAATGCAGCAGCTGCGCGACTCCAGATCCATCCGTTCTCTCCGCTCCCAGCAATTGCTGCAGCTGCCTGCCGAGGTCACCATTAGTGCTGCTGCGAGCCTCCTGGGAGCCGCTGCGAGCCTGCGATGAGAGCCGTCTGCTGTTGCCCGGCCGCCGCTCTAACAACCCGAATTTCTAATAAATTTAAATGATGAAGTTGTCTCTGAATGCAATCTTTTCGATTCAATTTTTTTTTAATTTCGGTGCCGAATAAATTCAGTTTGTAGACTTCTTTTTTTAGATTGAAAAATTATTCGAACCATCACGTTTCAGAGCCTTAACTTTATCCTCTTCCACTAATCTTCATTTTTCTAACCATCCAAATTAATCCTTTTAATAAATATCATCTCATCTTTATCCTTCTTCTCACCAACCATTTTCTTTCCCCTCTTCCAAATTGACAGAAGAGAGGACACGGGCGAGCAGGCGACGTCGATTCATCGCTGTCCCCGTCGTTTCTCGCGTCGATCCACGTCCACGTCGTCCACGCCGTCCGCACGACCGTCCTCGTCCGCCGTCTCCACACCGTCGGTTCGCGTCGCTCGCGCGACCCTGTTCCAAGCCGGCAGCGCCGCTTCGGTTCCTGCGTCATCGAGCCTGCGCCGGCGTCGTCCTCGTCCTTGCCTCGGCGCGCGTGCATCATCTCTGCGTCGCCCCGTCCACGCAGCTTCGTCCGTCCCCGATCCGTCTTCGTCTCGTCGCGCGCTCGTCCTCACCTCGATCGCGTCGTCCCCGACACGATCCGTCTCCGCTTCACCTGGTCGCGTCGTCCGCTCGTCGATTTCCGCATCGTCTTCATCCGCGTCGCCCATCTCGTTGGTCCGCTCGGCCGCGCCGTCTTTGTTCTGACCGCCTCTGTCCCGACCGCGCCGTACCTCGTATCCTGTCTGCGACCTTTCTGTCCGTGCCGTCTCCGACCTGCCCGCGTCGGCCGTCCCTGTCCAGCTCCGTCTGCACTGTCCTCATCCGAGTTCTGTCCGGCTTCAACCGCCCCGATCGCACCGTCTTCGCGATGACTGCGCCGACCGTCTCGCTCGTCCGCGTCGTCACTGTCAACTGGTGTCGGAGGTGACTGACGGAGTGAGTTCCTTGTTATTCTGGCTCTCCTTGTGCACTATTTCTTGTGAATCTGATCTAATCGAGTTCCTTCCAGGTGAAGGCAGTTCTGAGGATTGAAGTCATGGCCGTTTTTCCTCCGTCTCTGGATGTTCGGTGTCCTGCGGTGAGTCTTCGTGGCTGACAGTCGTCGTTACCGTTTCAACTTGTCCACCAGCTTGGGTTGCCTAGCGTTGTTTCCTCCGACTGTACAGCGAGTTCAGATAGAGGAGTTCGTGGTCGCCGTCAAGCCGGACGCAGCAGAGCGCGTGGAGCAGCTTCTAGTTCAGGCGCAGCAGCAGGAAGGTCGAAGCGTCATCCGTCTCCGGGTGCGCGAGCTTCTGTCAGTCATCGTCTACCTCGTCCCGGTGAGGAATCTCAACCCTTCCGCGTTCTGTTTCTCTGTTCAGTTGTCGTGCTAGAGTGAAGTTTGACTAGGAGCTGTGCCAGCTTGGAGCAGAGCCTAAAGCCTCATCGCCGCCGTCCACCCTCCTGTCGTTCGTCGCTGTTTTGAAACGATGAACCTTGAGCAGGGCAGCAGCCGTCGAGCCAGGTTCCACTTGTTCGTCACTGAGTCCCTTAGTGAATGTCGAGCTGGTAGATCGTCTCTCCCTGGTGAGTTTCGTGGGTCACCATCTTCTCTTCTCTGTTTGGTGCTTGCCGAATTCCATGGTCAAAGGGTTACTGGTGGTGGTGTCAGCGTTGCCGGGTCTGAAGATCAGCTCGAACGGGTGGTCTCCGAAGTGTTCAGTTGCTGCGGTTCTGGCTCGTTCATCCAGGATCGGTGGTCAGTAACTTTGTGGAAACTTAAGGTTTTATGTAAAGGTTAATTTTTTAGCACTTGTTGGCTTAGAGCTACGGATCAGTGAGTTCGTTTGTGGTTTTTTCTGTGGCTTGGTTCAGGACCTTAGCATCAATTCAGTGCCGGCTGCATGCTTCTCTATTAGGGGTTTTTGGGGAGCTTTCAGTGTCGAGAGAGGGGATCTTGTGCACCGCTTGTTGAGGAATTAAGGAAATCAGTGAGCTCTGCGGTGGTTTGATGGTTTGGTTATGCTCAGTTTACCCCTTTTTCCGGAATTCTTTTGTATGTTAAATCTTCGAGAGTCCAAGAGGAGTTTCCTTTAGTTTTCAAAGTTTCTCTAAGTTGTTTTTGTTAAATCTGTCTCGTCGAGCTTTTTGCATAGTATTTTTTGAGATATGTTTTTTAAATATTTAGCCTTGTAATTTAAATTTATGCACGGTTTGTTGAGTATTCACGTATTTTCGGTTTTTCACGTTCATCTTTTTCAGAGATCAGCTAGAAGATCGTTCTCGTCTCCTGAAACAGCTGTGGACTGAGGTTCTCTCTTGCATTCGAGTTGCAAAAAGAAGGTCGTCATGGTGTTGCTTTCGTTTACTGCTTCTGCTTGTTGGATTTTTGTTAGTAATGTTCTGCTTTGAGATGTTAATAAGTTTTATGAATGATTTTGTTGAAATAATTTATATTATCCTTGTTTCCTTATTTCGTTATGATTTTTTAATTGTTCACTTCTCATAAACGTGACAGCTAGGGTTTGAGTTCGCGTCTGGTGTCGACGGCAGTGTTGAGCACCTGGAGACGTCTTGATATGGGGAGGGTAAGAGCATTCATTCACTGTTGAGTTTCAGCTAAAAGAAAAAGAAAGGGAATAAGTCTACATGACCCCTCAAACTGACTTAGTAGCTACTTAACCCTCTCACTTTTAAAACCAATTTTTTAACCCCCTAAAGTTTCCAATACCATCTAATTCAGCCCCAGCCTGTTTTGCTGGGCTGTTTTGCCACGCTGGAGGCTGTTTTGTAACAAAAAAATGTCTGATGTGGCTGTCTTTTATAGTGGACTCACTTGTCAGTCGCATAGCAACCTACCAATAAAAGCAGGCAAACTCTCTCGGCCCATCCGTCCACTTTCTTCCCCTCGGTTTCCTCTCCCTCACTGGCGATCCTCAATCTCTTGACTTCTACACCTGAGCGCGCCATGGCGGCCAGGTAAAGCGTGAGGCGGCTTCCATCTCAGCGTGTGTGCATGACGCGCGTGGGGTGGGGGCCTGCTAGCGCGCGCGTGGCAAAGCGGGACAGGGGCAGCTGAGGCGCGTGGTGGAAGCCAGGCTGGTTGTGCGAGGCGGTGCGACTGCAATCCTCGTTGTGCGAGGCCCAGGGCAAGCCACAGGGGCGAGGCGGTCCAGGTGAATTTTTTTTTCCTTTTTTCTTTTTGTTTTCTTTGGTTTTTATCTGTAGCGATCCTTTTTTTTTTGTTTCCTTTTGTTTTCTTTAGGGAAAACAAACATGTTGTTTTTGTTGGGGATCATCCTAGATTCTTTAGTATTTCTTGCAATAAATATTTTTGTGAGAATAATGCCATATAATGTGAGCTTAACACCATCTATGTTTCATTTTGCTTTAGGGAATGGATCGTCTAGGATTTCTTGCCATAAGGTTCTTCAACGTAGAGAGTCAGTTGCAGTACTTTGGTGGAACAGGGATGTCTCATATTCATAGATTCGTGTAGTTCTAACGTTTCGTCGTGGGAAAGGATTCTACTCCTAATGAGTTTTGTGTCGATGTTCCATTGCTGGAATTATGGCTATGATTCCCTCTGCTGTGTTTGTAATTATCGGCTATAATTTCCCAATCTCTCATCTGCGTGCCTGATTTCATCTGTGTTCTGGTACCTCAAATCATAGTTTGTGTGGCTTGCGTAACCTCATAGCTCTCTCGTATTCCTTTACGGTGAATAATTTGCTTAAGAGGGCGAAACCTATGTTTATTTATGGCAAACCAGCCTCAAGCGTGGCAAAACAGCCCAGCAAAACAGTCTGGGGTGAATTAGACGGTATTGGAAACATTGAGAGGTTAAAACACTGATTTTAAAGGTGAGGGTGTTAAGTAGCCACTAAGCCATAGTTTGGGAGGTTATGTACACTTATTCAAAAGAAAAATACGGTCGAGTTCCATTGTGCTATGCAGGCAGTGTCGACCGTTCTTTGGATGCGCTGGTTGGTGATGGTTTTTTTATCTGGATGCCGTTTGCTTACAAGTGGCCTCTGAAAAATTGTCTCGCACTTTCACTGATCTTTTCCCTCTCAGCCGGGGTGACGACGCCATTAAAAACATGCCCTTGGTGCGCGGTGACGAACACTGGCTTCCCACCAGTTTGGGCGATGCGGCATTCACTTCGGTCTACGCGGTTGTTGTTGGTGGACTGTTGCTCACTGTGGAGTGTGGACCTCGGATTATACGTTCCAGCCGCACGGGGAGATAGTTGCAATGGACGGAGGAGGAAAGGACCAATCGACACGCACCAGATTAATTCGTCATCAAGACGTCTGGATCTGCATCTTAGACACAGAATAGATCACGTACACTCAGGGGCGGAGCTAGCCATTCAGATGGGGAGGTCACTACACTTAACGATAGGGTTAAACACTTTGATAAACAGTAATAAACAGTGATTTTCTACTGGTTCTGAAGAAGATCACCGCCCCTGGCGTACAGCATCAGCAATACGTGCTGACAGCTACTCGTACTGGCTCGTAACGTATGTAATCGTACAGCAGGCAGGTATTACTAACCGCATGGAACGAAACAGTGCGAGCTGCCCGATCTCGTGTTCATTCATTCGTCACTTTATACTCCTAGCGAGGATCCTAATCATGTCCGTACATGCAAAATTGCCAAATCTCTAGGCTTCCGAGGCTTGCATCTTCCCGTTCCTTTTCATTTCGGCTGACCCGGGCCTTTATCTTGTTTTGAAACTTATTCCTGGCCTTTTCGGAAGAGAAGACATGGGCTGGCCCTTTAGGAATCTCTGAACTGAAGCGGGCCGAACAGGGGACCGCTTCGAGCCCGTCTCTTGCACACTTCAATCGTGAACTCCATCGGGTGGGTCACTGACAAAAAACTGTTAACGCTTTTCGAGTTCAGACGTCTCTTATCCAGCGCCCACGTCGTTGCCAGCACGGCAAGTCCGCTCGGGTCCTCGCAACTATCGAATCTTGCGTGGGCGCATCCCCCATCGTCAGTCGTCACTCCTCCCCTTCATCATCTAGCTCACCTCGCCGTCCTCGGCCTCTTCCACTCGAAGGTAAGCTCCCGGGTTCGCTCAAGTCATCTTCCGAACCTTCACTTCCACATCAAGGTTGCCACCCACTTGCCACTCGCTAGTCAACGCAGGATTATGACTTTTCTCCCTCACGTTTTTATAATTAAAATACACCTTTCTTTTTCCGGAGAGTTCACTGATTTTCTGCGGCGTGTGCGATGGTGTGCTGTTGCAGGAAAGTGCGCCGGCCCCGTTAAAGGCGACGATGCTGCGCTGCGGTGCGAGGGCCGGCGGGCACGTCGCGTCGTCGTCGTCGCGCGCTGATCCGCGGAGGTCGCCGGCGATCAGCCCCGGCGGCGTGCGGATGCCGGCGAGCCGTGGGTGCTGGGGCGGACTGAGGTGGCGGGCGCCGGATCTCGGCGGCCTCGAGATGCCCGGCCTGCGCGGCGGCGTCCAGGGGCTCGCCGCCCGCCCGCGCTACTCTCGCGTGCGCGCCTCGGCCGCAGGTGCGTCACCGGTTAGTGCGTTGGGGTTGCGGGTTGGTGTCGTGGTTCGGTGGTTGTGGTACTGGGTCTGCTTTTGTCAGCAACTGACCGCTGTTAGGTTCTGTGTGACGACCGTGGATTACTGGATTTGACTGTGCATGCTCTCAGCAATTTTTTGTGTGAAGTGCATTAGGGGTTCATGGTAGCTCATAGGATCATGCCTTTGTAACGACTAAGCAGTGGATGTCATCCGATCGTCCGGGGCGGTGGTTGATTGTGAGTCTTCTGTGCTATTAGTTGTTAGATTTAATATTGAGAGTTCTGGTGTCACGGTCCGTAGGCTGAGTCATGTTGCCGTGTTAATACCCTAGCAACAAAAATGTTGCCGTGTTAGTACAGAGCTAAACCAAGGGACTTGGCACAGGAGCCTAGGATATGCAGATTATCATGCCACCTCCAGTCATATTGTTTTTGTTCGTGTGCTGTTAGCTTTGTTTTGGCAAGCTGAACTGGAAAAGGCATTTAACAACGCCTGCTAATCTCTCACTCATATTGATATTTTTTGCAGCTGATCCTGAGGATGTTCCATTTGAGAATGCTCAGGTTAAATCTTCCGGGCATGTTCTGCCATATGTTGGTATTGCTTGTTTGGGGGCTGTATTGTTTGGTTACCATCTTGGGTATGTATTTTGTTACCAGTACTCGTACCACATATTTTTCTCGTTATCACTACTGCAAAGCATAGTTCATTTACAATCTAAATTTTATCTGATACAATCAGCAATCTGGAGCAAGTTTCGTTCTGAACACAAACACTGTTAAATAATAGCATGATGATTCCATCTTACAACTATATATTTGCCCTGCAGTGTGGTCAATGGTGCCCTTGAACATCTTGCTAAAGATCTTGGGATTGCTGAAAATGCTGTCTTGCAAGGTCCGGCATACCTTGGCATACCTTTACCTGAAAACTTGTGTTTGATATGGAATATCTAGAAACTAGGATCATTGGCTTGTGCATTTCTGTTTTCTTTTCTTAAAAAATACAGTCGGGTACTGTTTTCTAAAGTAGTTGATAGATGACTAGAATAGCAAAGTAATACGATTCTATGAGATATTCTTCTCTCATATGATTCACTAGACATTGGCTTTTTACTCAGGATGGGTGGTTAGCACAAGTTTGGCTGGTGCTACAATTGGTTCTTTTACTGGAGGGTCTTTGGCTGATAAATTTGGTCGAACAAGAACATTCATCCTTGATGCACTCCCTCTTGCTGTCGGTGCATTCTTGAGGTATATTTTTAGCTATATAATCCCTAATGTACTCTATTTTATCTTATATGAAACTAAGAGACAAAACATTCTTAGTGCAACAGCTCAAGATGTCCGCACAATGATTATTGGTCGATTACTCGCTGGAGTTGGTATTGGGATCTCTTCTGCTCTTGTGCCCCTTTACATTTCTGAGGTTGTGGTTGTTGAAATGATGTTCCTTTATTAAAAAACAACTGTTATTGTGTTAATAAATGAATGCCTTCACCAAATAACTTATTGCACCTTACAGATCTCACCAACTGAAATCCGTGGAACACTTGGTTCTGTCAATCAACTTTTTATTTGCATTGGAATTCTTGCAGCTTTGGTAGCTGGATTGCCTTTGGCAGGAAATCCTGCCTGGTGAGTTCTCCCTTTCCTTGGTCTTTTGTTTTCTGTCTTCATTTAGTTTCCTGATTTTTATGAGCAATTGAGACCTTCTTAGAGAAGGACAAAGGAGGCAATTAGCAACATTTTTTTTAATTTCTTCTTAGTTCTTACTAATCTATCTAGATTTATTTATGCTATGCTAAGAAAATTTTATTGGATGACGACCAAGTTTTCTGTTTGTGATTGTGTTTCATCAGGTGGAGGACAATGTTTGGAATTTCAGTAATTCCATCCGTTTTGCTGGCTGTAGGAATGGCCTTTTCTCCTGAAAGTCCTCGTTGGCTATTCCAGGTCTCTGTTAGCAAATTGTTTTTTTGACCATACTGTACCCTCGGGCTGTCAAGACTGCAGCTCAATGATACTTATTTCTTTTCTAACTTTAACTGCAGCAAGGAAAGGTTTCTCAAGCAGAATCAGCTGTAAAAAGACTCTATGGAAAAGAAAAGCTTACTGAAGTTATGTATGATCTGAGAGCTAGTGGCCAAAGTTCTTCTGAGCCAGAAGCTGGCTGGTTTGATCTTTTCAGCAAGCGCTATTGGAAAGGTATTTTTTTTACAGTATCAGAATTAGCAAATTTTGTTCCATAATAATTGGATGATGAATGTGTGATAATTTTCTTGCCATACCACTATTCTGTTGCTACCACCATGCATCTAGTATTTATGACTATGGAAAACAGCTCATATATTGTGTTGCGTGCTAGTACTCCTGAGATCTATATGGTGATGAAAGAAGTTTGGTCGCAGCAAATGCTATCTCACATTCATGGATTGTCATTCGAATAGTTATTCTAACAGTTAACATTTTCATACTGGCCTGTAAAGCAATGTTATCAAGTTTAATGATACTTACAGAACATAGTTTTGAGGAATTCCACAGTGCCATGCCTGTCCTCCCACCCTAATTATTTTTAATTAATAAAGTAATAAGGAGCTGAATTTGTGCCGAAGAGGATTTGAACCTAGGGTGTGGGGATGTAAAATCACATTATCCGTCCACTGAACTGACTAGGCACAGTTTTTCATAAGTTGAATCTGAACAAACTATATAACTTGAGCAGTTGATATATTTGTTGCTTCAATATTCTCTCTTAACATTTGATGGTATTTCTCGTGTTGCAGTTGTGAGTGTGGGAGCAGCACTGTTCTTATTCCAACAGCTTGCTGGCATAAATGCTGTTGTATATTACTCTACATCAGTATTCCGCAGCGCGGGCATCGCATCTGATGTTGCTGCAAGCGCTCTTGTTGGAGCTGCCAATGTTTTTGGTAAGTTCACCATTTTTTTGGTATTGTTTTGTGATTATCTTTTTTTTTTAGTAATATATCTCAATATCAACTTAAGAATGCCTTTTCTGATGGGCATATATTACCTATAGGCACCATGATTGCATCTTCTTTGATGGACAAGCAAGGCAGGAAAAGCCTTCTGATAACTAGCTTTTCTGGAATGGTATGTCTACAATAAATCATGGGTTTTTTTTTTGGGTGTCCCAGTCGGCAAATAGAGGCTTTGACTTACTTCTGTTTCACTTGAAGGCTCTTTCGATGCTACTCCTAGCATTATCATTTACCTGGAATGTGTTGGCACCGTATTCTGGAACTCTTGCTGTTGTCGGCACTGTTCTGTAAGTTTTTTTTTTAATCATTCATCTATTCTATTTTTTTTTTGCTGTAAAAACTTTGAGTGTAAATAGAACTGTACTATAATTTAATTCAGGTATGTGCTGTCTTTTGCTCTTGGAGCTGGTCCTGTTCCAGCACTACTCCTTCCTGAGATATTCGCCTCCAGAATCAGGGCCAAGGCTGTCGCATTATCTTTAGGAATGCACTGGGTGAGTCATGACTGTATATTCATGCATCAATATTTTATTTATTATGGAGATATATGTATCCCAAACAACAGCATTTTTTTCTTTGTTGCAGTATATTTTGTTCCTTCTCATTCTGTTACTAATTTCTTACACATGATCTAGCACAACTAAAAGTAAGGTGGCTATGCCAGTGGATGAATCTGATTTTCAGCTTGAACAGTTGATTTCTTTAGTGTAATTAGTTGTTTTAATTAATTGAATGTGACACAGATGTGCAGTTGAGCATTCCCTCATCAACTCCATCCAAAACATTATATCTTCCTCTTTGCATATAGCAGTGAAGACATAAATTTTTAGAGCTCTTGCGTTTGCAATCATTCAAGTACC
This sequence comes from Zoysia matrella, assembly GCA_001602295.1. Lineage (NCBI taxonomy): Eukaryota > Viridiplantae > Streptophyta > Magnoliopsida > Poales > Poaceae > Zoysia > Zoysia matrella. The sequence goes on along the minus strand of BCLG01001543.1, from coordinate 86,928 downwards.
TTCTATGGAATCCTATAACATGATCGATAAAGCGCAGATAATTAACCTCCTGGGCTAGTTTTATCCACCTACATCGGCGAACCCTTTACTTATTTTTCCCTCTTTTTACAGGTGTCAAACTTCTTTATCGGTCTTTACTTCTTGAGTGTCGTCAACAAGTTCGGGATCAGCACCGTGTATATGGGATTCGCATCTGTGTGCGCCCTTGCGGTTATTTACATATCTGGAAATGTGGTTGAGACCAAGGGGCGATCCCTGGAAGAGATTGAGCGCAACCTAAGTTCAGCATGATGTCCTGCTGCCAGGCTGGATGAATTGAACCATACACCTGTTGAACATCTGATGCCATTTCGAGATCTATGTAGTTTCAGAAATAAGTTTGAGCGTCTAGCCCACAATTGTCAGTCAGTGTGCACTTTAGGGATTGTGTTCAAGCAGTAAATTTAGCTGTACTTTTCTCACCTTTCAATCAAATAATCCAGGTGAAGCAGTGGATGTTTCTGTAGATGGATAAGGTTCTTGTTTTCATTAGGTATCATCGTTCCTGGTGTACAGATAATCTTGTCTTTGCTCCTGAAATAAAGTCCGTTTACCATTTGTCGAATAGAAACCAACTGTTTTATCCTTCAGATGCTGGATGTGCCATGCATAGATTCAGAAGTGAATTGTCTACACTGAAGCCTACATTGGTGAAGATAATCCTGAAAGCTCCATAGGAGTATTGGTGAAGATTGTACGAATGGGGTTTCTTGTTGCACATGCAGCTGTCGCTAGCGGCGAACCTACATTGGCGGCTCAACATTGTGGTACGCGGGCGCCACGTTACTCCCCTGTCGCGGCCATCTGATTCCTCGGTCTGCGTCTGCCTTTTCCCGGAAAACCCAGAGCGGCAGTGGGGCACTGCGGCACACGAGCTGTCGGATCGAAGGATCTCTTCCCCGATAGGCACCCGTCATCTCCCCAGTCCTACTCCTAACCAGCAAACGACCAGTCAAAATTATCAAGCGGACATGGGCTCCCCCTCCTACAGGCTCGCGGTGGCGATCACGGTCCCCGCTACCGGCGAGTTCCTCGTCGTCCGACAGCCGCCCCCGCCGTCCCCGTCCGGGGAGGAGGAGGACTACCGGCGCTACGTCGACAGCGACCTCTACGACCTCCCGTCCGCGCCCCTCGGGCCCCTCTCGGGGGAGCGCCGGGCGGAGGTGGCCGTTGCCGGCGCGGACTCTGTCGCCGACCGCCTGGAACTCTCTCGCCTCGACGTGTCCGCCGCGCTCGATGAGGTGACCTGCCTCTGCTAGCCGAATGAATTTTTGCTCTGCGCGAGTTCGTAGTTTGAGTTGCTTAGCGTCTAGCAACTGCCTGCCATCAATTTTGGAACTGGCTCTTCGATTCGAGCGGTAGTTTTGGGGAATTACCCCTTCTATCATCGATTTTTTTTTTCTTAAAAGTTCGGCTTGTTGCTAGATTTTCAATCAATTCGGCTCGCCGGATGGAATGCGTGGGGGGTGGAGCCTCCTGAAGTATGTGGAGGAAGCAGAATTCGGCCCAGATGCTGGTCTTAACACTGTGTTCGTCATCGGGTCACTGGAGTCAAAATTGGATGGTCTACAAGGTAATGGCTTCATGGGAAATTCTGGTAGTATTATTGAGTACGAGCTACTGGCCAGACGGTATCTAAGAAAAAGCTACATATTCAAATTTGGTTGTATTGGTGAAAATGCATGAACGATCAATTTCTCAGTGTTCTTGTCTAGCAAGTTGCTTAGCCAACATTTATTACGCATGGCAGAGTCATGTAGATGGATATCAAAAGATTCTGCGTTGGCGTTACTCTCAGAAGTGAAGCCATATAGCGATCGCATAGGGCCATATGCGTATATTGGACTTCTGAAGTCGGAGCTACCATCAAACTGGAATGCGCATCCTGCACTGTTATTCCAGGTTTTCACAATTCTTTCCGTGTAATGTCAGTGCAGAAAGTTCACCTGACGCCTATCATACCATGCTGTTTCTTTCCTGTTCCTTAAATGCATTGTTTGATACTAGGAGTATCCACCGGGAATAACACTCGTACCTATGAAGAGTAAGACGTTACAGCCTTTTCGTACTACTAATCTTGTGGTAGTACGAGGATCCAGTGATGCTAGTGGATCAACACGTTCTGACGTTTTTGCTTCTGCGGAGGCTCTACTAATAGATCCTGGGTGCTGCTCTCAGGTTCATGCAGAGGCAAGAGCTGTTCTCTTAACTTTTTAATTCCTAAAGACTTAACTCATAATCATACATCAAGATCATTATATTATGAAAAGCATTTGACAGCAAAAACTTGTTTGTTTTAAATATGGTATGGTGCCTTTGTAGATTTTCAGAGGGTGCATTCCTCGTACTTTGTTTGTTTGCTTTAGTTCCTCTTGTTACTGAAGTCATCTTCCTCATGTACCTTTATTTTTCCACGAGTCCTCAAAAATGCTCTTATTTTGTGTGGGATGCACTTCTGCAATACCATAGTAGAATCAACAAGGACAACAAACATATAACAAAACTATTACTAAACTTCTCGTGGAAAACTTAACCTTTTCATAATTTACTTAATTTGTTCTTATGGTTTATTTTTATTTGGAATACTTTTTACAATAAAAGCTATCTATTTACATATACTGATTCTTTCAACCAATTGTAATTATATCCTTACGAATTTTCAGCTTGCAGATCTTGTAAACTTCCTTCCCAAAAAGTTATTAGTCCTTGTGACGCATCATCATCATGATCATAT